>CM068370.1:511209216-511338801 GCA_034769895.1 Magicicada septendecula
TGTGTTAATTGCCCAGGAAGTGACGATTTGAAGGCTAGGTTTGAAGAAGCTTTTGAGCTAAATAGCATTTAAAATGTGAGTTTCAAACAATGGATGCAGACTCATAACAAGTGTGTCCTGGAAACTGTTACAAAACCAACAGAAGAGTTTGTGGTTTATTTGTTTCAAAGTTTGCCAAAACTCTTAAGACGCTCTTTTACTGCTACTCAACAGGTCTTTGTACTTGCGACACTTAAAAAAAAAATCTACCTCAAAACCAATGCATTGTGCTTTGTGATTTTGCCGAAAATTATGCATTTATACTTCACGATGCTGCACAAGGCTTTCACTGGAATAATGCTCAAGCAACAATACATCCGTTTGTTATATACTACATGGATGAGGAAAGCAAAAAGCTGGCATACCTTAGCTTAGTTATCATTTCTGATTGTATGACACACGATACCGTTGCTGTCCATTTATTTCAACACCTCATGATTGACTTTCTTAAACAGAACCTGCCTCATAAGCCCGAAAAGCTCCATTATTTTTCAGACGGAGCAGCATCACAGTACAAAAAACAAATCCAACTTCCTCAATCTCTGCCATCATGAGAACGATTTTGGAATTAAGGCTGAATGGAACTTTTTTGCATCGTCACATGGAAAGAATCCATGTGACGGTGTAGGAGGAACTGTAAAACGTTTAGCAGCATTAGCCAGTCTACGTATGGTTTACAATGAACAAATCATGACCCCTCGCCAACTTTATGACTGGGCTAAAGCCAATATTGACAACATCAGTTTTTTGTATTCCACTAAAGACGAACATGAGGCAGAGGAACAGACCTTGAAGAGACGGTTTGAAGCAGCAACAATAATAAAGGGCACTCAGCAATTTCACAGTTACACTCCTGTGAGTGAGACTAGAGTTTTAGTGAAAAGCCACTCATTTTCAGAGGTATCAAGTGTAGAAATAGTTTCAGCTGACGACACTGATGCTGATTTGGACACTAATGACATTGTTGGCTTTGTCACATGCCAATACTCTGACAAGTGGTGGTTAGGTTGTGTGTTAGGAGTAGAAGATGAAGTAAAAATAAGTTTTTTGGAACCACATGGTCCTTCTCCATCTTTCAAATACCCACAATTTACTGACGTATTAGTTGTGCACAAAACTGAGGTTTTAACAAAAGTTGATCCTACAACAGCAACAGGAAGAGTTTATGGCCTTACAGACTTAGAAACTAAAAAGGCAAACAAGAAATTATCTGTTAAATTAAAGAAGAACTAAGATCTATTTAGGTATTTTGGTGCGATTACAAAATGACTGAGTGCTAACCAAGAAAAACACTTATTATTTTTATCATGTAAAACCAGGTATGTAACCTTCCTTGTTATGATGATTGACTATGTATTAGTATGATGTAACAAAAAAAATGTAGGATTTTACAAATTGTCTGATACCGTGTAAACACAAAAAAAAAAATTATTAGCCTATAGATGCGTTGTACATTACTTTAAGGTTTCTGTTATAACTCCTGATCCCACTCTAAAAGTTTCAGGATTTATAGCTTATAATATTACAAGAAACATTTTTTCCAATTTTTTTAAAATATCGGTATGGAGAACCATACATGACTTCCATATTCTAAGATTTATATTTAAAATCATTTTCAGCCAAACAGCCAGGGAAGGAATTTAAAAAAAAAAAATACTTCTTTGTTGCCAATAACGTAGTACACATATAAAAAAAAATTATCCCCTCCCCCTTCAACTATAATTTTGATTTATAGAAAATTACCCCCAGCCCGTTCAACTAGCCTCTACATTTATAGATATTTCATCTATGTTTCTACAGTGGATTATTAAGATCTTATCAGGATACTTTATCAAAATTAAGTACTTTACTCATGTTACAACAAAAAATGTTTCAGGTAAACTGCCCTTTCCCCGTAACCGATCTTCACCAAAATCAACAGACATTGAGTTCTCTATAGCTCAGGCACATATGTAAAAAAATTATTTGATTCTGTTTGAATTTACGGCAGTTATGGTTCGTCATATAAAAAATTACCCATGTTAAAACATACAACATGAGATTTATAAAACATATCTAAGATTTATATTTAAAATCATTTTTGAAATAAAATATTTTCATAGAACCTACTAACGCTGGGGAAATCTGAGGAGCCAATCAGAGTTGGGCCTACCTGTCACTCTGCTGAATTTGGTGGAAAGCCCTGTCACTGTCGTCAAAGTATCAGCCTTGACAGGGTCCTCTTTTTCTGCAAAATGGGAGAGGCTTGAGATGGAGTGAGTGACATGGTCCCCACCTCAATGAGGAACCCATTGTTTTATAAAAATATATTTAAATTTTGAAAACTGAAAAATTCTTTTCTTGTTGTAAATATTTGTATTTTATAATCAAAACTAGCGAGTACCCGGCATGCGTTGCAATGCCACTCAAAGAAAGAAAGTGTTTGTATATATATAATATATAAAGACTTCATTCGCGTGGTCTTCAATTTAATGCGATAATATATTTAGAACAGAATCTATTCCATTGGGTTGCCATAGTAACCAGATCTAATAAGTTAGTTTTTTAAGACTCCAAAGGACCCCCCAGAGGATTGTATCGAAAAAAAAAACACCTGTCTTATGTTGGTTCTCCCGTTGCGTAAAATATTTGTGCCAAGTTTGGTTGAAATCGGTCCAGTGGTTTAGGAGGAGATGTGGAAGACCCCAAAGAACCCCCAAAAGAACCCCATCGAAAAAACACCTATCCTATGTTGGTTCTCCCTTTGCGTAAAATATTTTGTGCCAAGTTTGGTTGAAATCGGTCCAGTGGTTTAGGAGGAGATGTGGAAACCCCAAAGGACCCCCCGAAGTATCATATCGAAAAAACACATAGCCTATGTTGGTTCTCCCGTTGCGTAAAATATTTGTGCCAAGTTTGGTTGAAATCGGTCCTGTGGTTTAGGAGGAGATGTGGAAGACCCCAAAGAACCCCCAAAAGAACCCCATTGAAAAAACACCTATCCTATGTTGGTTCTCCCTTTGCGTAAAACATTTGTGCCAAGTTTGGTTGAAATCGGTCAAGTGGTTTAGGAGGAGATGTGAAAGACCCCAAAGGACCCCCCGAAGGATCATATCGAAATAACACATATCCTATGTTGGTTCTCCCGTTGCGTAAAATATTTGTGCCAAGTTTGGTTGAAATCGGTCCAGTGGTTTAGGAGGAGATGTGGAAGACCCCAAAGGACCCCCCAAAGGACCCCGTCGAAAAAAAACACCTACCCTATGTTGGTTCTCCCGTTGCATAAAATATTTGTGCCAAGTTTGGTTGAAATCGTTGCGTTGCAATGCCACTCAAAGAAAGAAAGTGTTTGTGTTTTAATTCTGTTTATTGAAGTGCTTTTGGATACACAATATTTTTTGTTTTTCCGTCTGGTGCGTACATGAATAAATCCGAAGGTTTTCCGACGCGTGAGCAGGCCACATACAGCTGTCCATGTGAGAAGCATGGATTTTTCAAATTTAGTCCACACACTTGTAGCGATTGTCCCTGTGCTTTGTTGATGGTCATTGCAAATGCGAGTCGCACCGGAAACTGCAAACGTTTGAACTCGAATGGCATATCTGTCGGAATCATTGGGACGCGTGGCAACAGTACATCTTCTCCTTTAAATTTTCCATTTAAAATTGTAGCTTCGATGATATTGTTCATCATCTGTTTCACTGAAAGCCTGGTACCGTTGCAAAGTCGTGGTGGATTGATGTTTCGGAGAAGAATGATAGGCACGCCAATTTTCAATGTTAAAACGTGCGGCGGCATGCCTGGCAAATCAAGTGAATTCAAGAATTCAGTTGGATAATTGACAACTTCGTCTTGATTCACTACAGTATCGATGGACTTATACGTTGTCGCTTCGCCTGGTATTTCGTTTTTGAATGCTGAAATTGATGGCATTGACATCGTTGTTTTTGGCTGCTAATATAGCACGTGCACTGAGCCACTGATGATTTTTGTAATTCTGTGCGATATTTGGGAAAACTTTGTGAATCAATTCGTCTGTGGTTGCTGTGATTTTACAGAAGTTTGTTGGCAATGTGATACATTGTGTGGATTCATCGATTGCCATTTTCCCATTCCCAATATCCAACAATTGTTTTGCGAAACGTTCAGCGGATGCATCATGTTGTAGCTGTACACGCATATTGGTCTTTAAAGTCAATTTCTGTACGTGTCGCCATAGAACTGATGATTTGAGACATGCATTAAGTTCATCAGTGTGTGTTGAACGTGGTATAACTGGTAGAATTTGTCGAAAATCACCAGACAATAAAATGAGTGCGCCACCGAAGAGCTGTTCATTTCCTCTCAAATCTTTTAGTGTACGATGAAGCGCTTCCAATGCTTTTTTGTGCGCCATAGTACATTCGTCCCATATAATGAGTTGACATGATTGGAGTACTTTACCCATTCCAGAATTTTTGTTGATATTGCATGTGGGTGTCTCAGTGATTTGTATATTCAACGGCAATTTCAGTGCTGAATGCGCTGTTCGGCCACCATCCAAAAGAGTTGCCGCAATTCCAGATGATGCGATTGCCAGTGCAATATTTTTTCGTGATCGTATGGTTGCCAAAATAAGTGAAATGAGAAATGTTTTGCCTGTGCCTCCGGGCGCATCTAGGAAATACAATCCCCCGCTTTGGCTTGTAATTGCATGCATAATTCTGTCATACGCTATGCGTTGCTCTGGAACCAATTTCGGAAGATTCGTTTGAACAAATGTACCCAATTCGTCAATATCAAAGTGTTTTTCTCGTTGCAAATCACGATCGAAAAGGTCGTTTGCAGATCGATTCGGCGCAGCCATTCCCAATTGTACCAGTGCTTTGTTAGCGATTGCCAAACATGTGTCCTCAATCGAAACCAATGCCTCATTATACACGTTTGGTGTGAATTGAATGTCCGGATTTTGATTCTTTGCACGCAAACGATGTAGGATGTCTTCACTCATGTAGTCTTTGTACTTTTTCCAAATATCTTTTGGATTGGATGGGAAGCACGTTGTCAATATGATTGCAAATAATGTGCGTATTTGCTGTGGTTGAGCAGTATTCGATGCGTCAGCGAGTGAAGTGTCCCAATGTGCATCGTTTTCAAGAAGATTTAATTCTTGGCAAGCTTCACGATAAGTGGCACATACTTGACCGTTTACTGTTCTCAATTCTTGGAAGGATGTCGGTCCACGTATGTTGATTAACAGTAATCGCAAGTAAAAGCATTCTGCATTGTTTGGATGAACAGTGTACAGGCAACCTAACGCGTCAGTCGAATATAAGTTGGGATGTCCTTCAACTGCTTTACCTTGTTTGCGACGTTGAAACTTTTTTGCTGATGCATTCCATGTGTAGTATGTTGGCACTTCAGAGTAAAGTAGCGTCTTTGCAAACATATCATCCCCGCACAATGAGAAAAATGCAGTTAACGTTGTTGGCGGTGGTGACAATGCTCTTGCACGTGCATTTTCTGTTGTGAAGTACACACGCTGTCCATTTTCAAGGTGCACTGCCAAATGAACAACTGTTGGATGTCGTTCATGGATTGGAAATGATAAAATGCGCCATACTGCTTCATTGCTACTAATGTAGCGTCCCAGTTGATATTGGTCGATTTCATTGATAGATGCAGTTTCATTTCCCACTCCAAAAACTGCCATATCGCTTCCTTTGTTGACATATTTGCAAATGTGCTTGATCGATTTCACCGAATTGCAATACTCGACATTGATGTGTGCTTTGTACGTTTTCGAGAGTAACGGTGAATAAGGTACAACCCAACGATTATCGACTTCAACATCATTGTTTCGTACTTTTAAAGTGATGGATTTGCCGCCATCTTCAGTTGATCGTCGACGATAGAGTGGATATCCGTCATTGCCAGTGATAGTCTCGGCAAGTAAGTCTCTTGGGTATCGTTTCGTGCATTTCCCATCAGACATGCATGGTGAATTGTTGTTGAGTAAGCCACATGGACCATGAATCATGTTTTTGGTGACGACTTCAAATAAGTTTGGATCAATGTCGACATCTGGTATTTCTGCTGAGATGACTTGATCAATTTGATCTGGTGTGACTTTTTCGATCAACCAAATCAAAATGTGTGCATGTGGCAATCCTCTTTTTTGCCATTCAACGGAATACATCCAACAGCGTGTCTCTCCAAAAACATGATGCTTGACAATGAAATCCATTAAAGATTTCAATTTTTGTTTGAACACACGCGCGGAAATATCATGACGATACGATGATGATTGTCCAGTTAACAAAAGTTCTTTTATTTCATCCCACGTAGGATTGCATGTGAATGTAATAAACAAATCTGGGCGGCCATATGCGCGAACATATGTCATTGCATCTTGTGCGTATTCATGCATGTGCCATGGACTCCCTGTAAATGTGGCCGGTAGTATGACCATTTTTCCCAATTTATTGGGATTCACATTGCCATCATTAACAACTGCATCACGTAAATGAATGTACTCTTCGGAACGCAACTTGGTTTGATTTAATCGAATGTAGAGGAGTCGTTCGGTTTCGATTTTCGCATACATATCGACAATGTATTGATGGAACAATTGTCGACATTTCAAGATATGATTTTCAGCGTTTTCACGAATCATCAATCGATATGAATAGTAATCCATGGCACTGACTTTCTTATTCGTTTCCTCATCTGTTTGTGGATTTCTCAATTTGATGTTGAAATGATATCCATCTTCTCCTTGCCAAAATAAAATCGGATATTGCAATCCGTCGTATGAGCGATGAGTTTCTGAGACTCGCTGAACATCACCATTTCTGCGATGAAGAATTATATCACGCGAGTTAAATTCTTCGCCAACTATAATGATCGCCACTTCATCAATTGTTGGTGCATTGTACTGTCTTTCGTGTTGGCCGACAGGTGTTTTGTCTGCTCTAACTACAACTTTGTAGTCATCAGCTGGCATTTGTTCAAGGGCAGTTCTGAACAATCGAATTAATTCGTTGTGTTGATCGAATAAAGTTTGTAATGCAGCGACAATTTCTCGTTTAGTGCCCGTATTGAATCGACAACGTTGATCGATTTGTTCATCAGTGTTTCCCATGAAATAAATTTGAAGAAATTTGTGATCTGTGTTCGACAGTGGTAGTAGTGATCCTGCATGATGATAAATTTGCCCTTGCACTTTGAATGTTGGCATGTAATTCTCGCGCACGATATTTGTTGCACCGAACGATGTCATTTGGAAAGATGAATTGTACTTGCGTATGTTTGCCAAGAAATGTTTCGATTGGCTTGTGTCACCTGATACCAACGTTGATAATGGTTCGGGTGGTGAATGTAATTCTGGCAATTTCACTTTTCCACCCGCGCAGCACATTCCTGGTGTTTCATTCTTAAATTTGAGGGCACTGCAATACACGCATAATTTATCCATTTTTCCAATAACCACACTTGGATGAAGACTGTAATCATAATTAGCATCGTAATGATTTAAATCAGCGTGCAGTGTTCGTCTGGATCGAGCAGTGCGTACTCGAACGGTTTCCAGTCTTGCTTCCCGTTGCTCGTCTGTTTCAGACGAACGGGCTTGAGCAGTGCGTACTCGAACGGTTTCCAGTCTTGCTTTCCGTTGCTCGACTGTTTCAGACGAACAGGCTTGAGCATTGCGTACTCGAGCGGTTTCCAGTCTTGCATCCCGTTGCTCGACTGTTTCAGACGAACAGGCTTGAGCATTGCGTACTCGAGCGGTTTCCAGTCTTGCATCCCGTTGCTCGACTGCTTCAGACGAACAGGCTTGAGCATTGCGTACTCGAGCGGTTTCCAGTCTTGCATCCCGTTGCTCGTCTGTTTCAGACGAACGGGCTTGAGCAGTGCGTACTCGAACGGTTTCCAGTCTTGCTTCCCGTTGCTCGTCTGTTTCAGACGAACGGGCTTGAGCAGTGCGTACTCGAACGGTTTCCAGTCTTGCTTTCCGTTGCTCGACTGTTTCAGATGAACAGGCTTGAGCATTGCGTACTCGAGCGGTTTCCAGTCTTGCATCCCGTTGCTCGACTGTTTCAGACGAACAGGCTTGAGCATTGCGTACTCGAGCGGTTTCCAGTCTTGCATCCCGTTGCTCGACTGCTTCAGACGAACAGGCTTGAGCATTGCGTACTCGAGCGGTTCCAGTCTTGCATCCCGTTGCTCGTCTGTTTCTGAAGCTCGTGATGCCTTTTTCTTTCGTGCTTGAGGTGTAGATCGACCAACCGCTTGTCGTTTGGGTGGCATAATTGATTTGAGAGCGAAAGTAATGCTTTGTGACGACTATTACAAATTCACTTGGAAAAAGCAAAGAAAATCCATGTGATATCTATTATCTAATGTCGACCGGCAATTGGAATTTCACAATCAACACCACTTGTTATGTTATGTTACGAACTGAAATGTCGCTGTTTGTATTTGATTCAATTCAATTCTGTCAAGCGTGCGCACTCATACACCGAAAACACACGAACTGCCGCTAAACTATATGAAATACACTCATTTGTTGAAACGAATATTTACCTTTTAAACTAAACAATGGGTTTCAGAAGTGGTACACTCGCGCGCCACCTATTGTAAAATGGTTGTACTAATTCAGAAACCGTATTTCTAGGTACGTTTTTAACAAAAAAAGGCACTGATACTACATCACTGACGCTCATCGCATAATTCTCGATGAAGTAGGTTAAGTATAATTCTCGACAATTAATTATTCCTACTGCACATAGGCCTACTGAATATTCAAATGTCGAAGAGTATGGTTTGTCAGAATCAACGTGTACTATAATTATAATCAATGTTACAATATAATCAAACAACTAATTATTGTATTGTTTATAAGAATTCCATTTCCCTACTAAAATGTAAATATTCAAATGGACTAACTGATATCAATATACTTATGTATACACTATTTGTATTATTCTATACGAATAAACATTTCATCTAATTGTGTTACTGCATGTTTGTAAATATCTACTAAATTATCAAATTTTGATTTTACGTATCGAGGAAACATGAATGATGGATCTATTGCTTTTGGATATTCACAACTTACAATATAAGAATATTATTAATATAGATGTACCATTAGCAATTTACCAACTCTACAGTTACCACAACAATCATATACAAATATTCGCGATCGAAGCCGCGGGTTTAAAAAAATGCGTTTTTTGCAATAACTTCGGTTCTTTTTAACCTATTTTTATCAAATAAAGTGGAAAACTTTCCGTTGGGTACCTGCTATCAGCGTGCAAAATTTCATCGCAATCGGATGAATGGTATAGCAGAATACCCGTGCTTCGCTACGGAGTTTCACGTTGTACATAATGAAAATGTTAGTTTAATTAATAAAGTTCAATTAAAGTAGGTTTCTTAAAAATAAATAGCTGTTGCCCACGACTTCGTTCACGTGGTCTTCAATTTAATGCGATAATATATTTAGAACAGAATCTATTCTATTGGGTTGCCTAGTAACCAAATCTAATAGTTTTTAAGACCCCAAAGGACCCCCCAGAGGATCGTATCGAAAAAATGTCCTATGTTGGTTCTCCCGTTGCGTAAAATATTTGTGCCAATTTTGGTTGAAATCGGTCCAATGGTTTAGGAGGAGATGTGGAAGACCCCAAAGAACCCCCCAAAGGATCGTATCGAAAAAACACCTATCCTATGTTGGTTCTCCCTTTGCGTAAAATATTTGTGCCAAGTTTGGTTGAAATCGGTCCAGTGGTTTAGGAGGAGATGTGGAAGACCCCAAAAGGACCCCCCGAAGGATCATATCGAAAAAACACATATCCTATGTTGGTTCTCCCGTTGCGTAAAATATTTATGCCAAGTTTGGTTGAAATCGGTCCAGTGGTTTAGGAGGAGATGTGGAAGACCCCAAAGGACCCCCCAATGGACCCCGTCGAAAAAAACACCTATCCTGTTGGTTCTCCCGTTGCGTAAAATATTTGTGCCAAGTTTGGTTGAAATCGGTCCAGTGGTTTAGGAGGAGATGTGAAAGACCCCAAAGGACCCCCAAAAGGACCCCCGGAAGGATCGTATCGAAAAAACACATATCCTATGTTGGTTCTCCCGTTGCGTAAAATATTTGTGCCAAGTTTGGTTGAAATCGGTCCAGTGGTTTAGGAGGAGATGTGGAAGACCCCAAAGGACCCCCCAAAGGACCCCATCGAAAAAACACCTACCCTATGTTGGTTCTCCCGTTGCATAAAATATTTGTGCCAAGTTTGGTTGAAATCGGTCCAGTGGTTTAGGAGGAGATGTGGAAGACCCCAAGAACCCCCCATAGGACCCCATCGAAAAAAATTCATAAACCTTCGCGGGCGTGCGCACAACAACTCACCGAAGTTTCATCGCAATCGGATGAATGGTATAGGAACGCATACGGGACAAAGAAAGAAAGAAAGAAACATTCATTTTTATAGATATAGATGACTTTATTTTTGTTACCTGGCAACAAAATTATTTTATTTTAAACAATTACCATTGTTTCAAAAAGTTTAAATAAATTTTCAAGTACTTTACTCTTGTTAAAACGTAAAAGGTTGCAGGTAAACTACCCCTTTCCCTTAACCGATCTTCACCAAAATCGAAAGTCCTTGAGATCTCTACAATTCAGGGACGTATGCAAAACATTATTGGATTCTGTTTGAATTAGCGGCAGTTATCGTTTGCCATAGAAAAAAAAAACGTTGCTGGTAAACTACCCCTTCCCCTCAACCGATCTTCACCAAAAACAATAGGTCTTGAGTACTCTACAAATCAGGGCTGTATGCAGAAAATTATTTGATTCTGTTTGAACTTGCGGCTGTTATCGTTTGCCATAGAAAATACACTTGTTAAAAAAACGTTGTAGGTAAACTACCCCTTTCCCTTAACCGATCTTCACCAAAAACAATAGGTCTTGAGAACTCTACAATTTAGGGCTGTATGCAAATAATCTTTTGATTCTGTTTGAATTTGCGGCTGTTATCGTTTGCCATAGGAAATACCCTTGTTAAAACATAAAACGTTACAGGTAAACTACCCCTTTCCCTTAACCGATCTTCACCAAAAACAACAGGTCTTGAGAACTCTACAATTCAGGGCTGTATGCGAAACATTATTTGATTCTGTTTGAATTTGCGGCTGTTATCGTTTGCCAAAAAAAAAAAATTTCCCTTGATAAAAAAAACCGTTGCAGGTAAACTACCCCTTTCCCTCAACCGATCTTCACCAAAAACAATAGGTCTTGAGTACTCTACAAATCAAGGCTGTATGCAAAAAATTATTTGATTCTGTTTGAATTTGCGGCAGTTATCGTTTGCCATGGAAAAAAAATCTACAGACAGACACACAGACAGACAGACACACAGACACACAGACAGACACACACACAGACACTTTTCGGAAAACGACTTTTTTTCATGTTTTGAGTGTAGTAGAATCAGAATCTGCAATAATCTCGAACACGATTTTTTTTTGCCATCACCATACTTCCATTCCTTAAGGAATATGGAAGTAAAATATCGGTATGGAGAACCATACATGACTTCCATATTCTAAGATTTATATTTAAAATCATTTTCAGCCAAACAGCCAGGCTGTGTCTTACCTGCCTTTTTATTGCTGTATTAAATGAAAAATATTATATTACATTAAAATGAAAAAATTATAATTTTATTGCCTGGCAACAAAATTATTTTATTTTTAACAATTACCATTGTTTCAAAAAGTTTAAATAAATTTTCAAGTACTTTACTCTTGTTAAAACGTAAAAGGTTGCAGGTAAACTACCCCTTCCCCTTAACCGATCTTCACCAAAATCGAAAGTCATTGAGAGCTCTACAATTCAGGGAAGTATGCAAAAAATTATTTGATTCTGTTTGAATTTGCGGCTGTTATCGTTTGCCATAGAAAATACGCTTGATAAAAAAACGTTGCAGGTAAACTACCCCTTCCCCTTAACCGATCTTCACCAAAAACAATAGGTCTTGAGTACTCTACAAATCAGGGCTGTATGCAAAACATTATTTGATTCTGTTTGAATTTGCGGCTGTTATCGTTTGCCATAGAAAATACCCTTGTTAAAAAAACGTTGCAGGTAAACTACCCCTTTCCCTCAACCGATCTTCACCAAAAACAATAGGTCTTGAGAACTCTACAATTCAGGGCTGTATGCGAAACATTATTTGATTCTGTTTGAATTTGCGGCTGTTATCGTTTGCCAAAAAAAAAAAATTTCCCTTGATAAAAAAAACCGTTGCAGGTAAACTACCCCTTCCCCTCAACCGATCTTCACCAAAAACAATAGGTCGCGAGTACTCTACAAATCAGGGCTGTATGCAAAAAATTATTTGATTCTGTTTGAATTTGCGGCAGTTGTCGTTTGCCATAGAAAATACGCTTGTTAAAAAACGTTGCAGGTAAACTACCCCTTCCCCTCAACCGATCTTCACCAAAAACAATAGGTCTTGAGTACTCTACAAATCAGGGCTGTATGCAGAAAATTATTTGATTCTGTTTGAATTTGCGGCTGTTATCGTTTGCCATAGAAAATACCCTTGTTAAAAAAACGTTGTAGGTAAACTACCCCTTTCCCTTAACCGATCTTCACCAAAAACAACAGGTCTTGAGAACTCTACAATTTAGGGCTGTATGCAAATAATCTTTTGATTCTGTTTGAATTTGCGGCTGTTATCGTTTGCCATAGGAAATACCCTTGTTAAAACATAAAACGTTACAGGTAAACTACCCCTTTCCCTTAACCGATCTTCACCAAAAACAATAGATCTTGAGAACTCTACAATTCAGGGCTGTATGCGAAACATTATTTGATTCTGTTTGAATTTGCGGCTGTTATCGTTTGCCAAAAAAAAAAAATTTCCCTTGATAAAAAAAAACCGTTGCAGGTAAACTACCCCTTTCCCTCAACCGATCTTCACCAAAAACAATAGGTCGCGAGTCCTCTACAAATCAGGGCTGTATGCAAAAATTTATTTGATTTTGTTTGAATTTGCGGCAGTTAGCGTTTGCCATAGAAAAAAAAATCTACAGACAGACAGACAGACACTTTTCGGAAAACGACTTTTTTTCATGTTTTGAGTGTAGTACAATCAGAATCTGCAATAATCTCGAACACGATTTTTTTTGCCATCACCATACTTCCATTCCTTAAGGAATATGGAAGTAAAACACTATCTCAAAAATGTATGTAAAAATGTTTTTTGGATTTTCAAAAAAAAAAATTTTCACCAAACAAAGTCCAGTAGCATATATCAAATTAAACCCTGTATAAGATTCTCTTTAAAATGAGGGGTCAAGCAAGTCTCTAGGCCTTATAGAACTTGAGTTATTCAAGAATTAAAAAGTTCGTGAAAGCCGAAAAACGGTATTTTTTCTAATTTTAAAAATTAATTACATCAAACCCCAAATAGATAAAAAAAATCTGAAAATATATTATCATTTCTATCATAAGGGAGAATGATTCCTGAAAGTTTCATTGAAATCTGAATGGTCAGATTGAATCTTATAATTTTTTGGTTGGTTTGGCATGGCATGACCCTTTTACTTCCATGTTCCTTAAGGAAATGGAAGTATGGTGATGCCAAGAAAAATCGTGTTCAAGATTATTGCAGATTCTGATTGTACTACACTCAAAACATGAAAAAGTCATTTTTCGAAAAGTGCTGTGTGTGCACCATCTGTCTGTAGATTTTTCTATGGCAAACGATAACAGCCGCAAATTCAAACTGAATCAAATCATTTTTTGCATACAGCCCTGATTTGTAGAGTACTCACGACCTATTGTTTTTGGTGAAGATTGGTTGAGGGAAAGGGGTAGTTTACCAGCAACGGTTTTTTTTAAATCAAGGGTAATTGTTTTCTATGGCAAACGATAACAGCCGCAAATTCAAACAGAATCAACTACTCTTTTGCATACAGCCCTAAATTGTAGAGTTCTCAAGACCTATTGTTTTTGGTGAAGATCAGTTAAGAGAAAGGGGTAGTTTACCAGCAACATTTTATGTTTTAACAAGGGTATTTTATATGGCAAAAGATAACAGCCGCAAATTCAAACAGAATCAAATGACTATTTGCATACAGCCCTAACTTGTGGAGTTCTCAAGACCTATTGATTTTGGTGAAGATCGGTTAAGGGAAAGGGGTAGTTTACCTGCTACATTTTATGGTTTAAAAGGGTATTTTCTATGGCAAACGATAAGAGCCGCAAATTCAAACAGAATCAAATAATGTTTCGCATACAGCCCTGATCTGTAGAGTACTCAAGACCTATTGTTTTAGGTGAAGATCGATTAAGGGTAAGGGGTAGTTTACCGGCAACGTTTTATGTTTTAAAAGGGTATTTTTTATGGCAAACGATAAGAGTCGCAAATTCAAAAAGAATCAAATAATTTTTTGCATGTAGCCCTGATTTGTAGAGTACTCAAGACCTATTGATTTTGGTGAAGATCGGTTAAGGAAAAGGGGTAGTTTACCTGCAACGGTTTTTTTTTAAACAAGTGTAATTTTTTTCTATGGCAAACGATAACAGCCGCAAATTCAAACAGAATCAACTACTCTTTTGTACACAGCCCTGAATTATAGAGTTCTCAAGACCTGTTGGTTTTGGTGAAGATCGGTTAAGGGAAAGGGGTAGTTTACCGGCAACATTTTATGTTTTAACAAGGGTATTTTTTATGGAAAACGATAAGAGCCGCAAATTCAAACAGAATCAAATACGTTTTTGCATACAGGCCTGATTTATAGAGTACTCAAGACCTTTTGTTTTTGGTGAAGATCGGATAAGGGAAAGGGGTAGATTACCTGCCACGTTTTTTTGTTTTAACAAGGGTATTTTTTATGGCAAACGATAACAGCCGCAAATTCAAACAGAATCAAATGATGTTTTGTATACAGCCCTGTTTTGTAGAGATATCAATACCTATTGGTGTTGGTGAAGATCGGTTAAGGGAAAGGGGTAGTTTACCTGCAACATTTTATGTTTCAACAAGGATAATGTTTTCTATGACGAACGATAACTGCCGTAAATTCAAACAGAATCAACTACGTTTTTGCATACCTTTTTGAACTAAAGAGAACTAAAGGTTTGTTGATTTTGTTGAAGATCGGTTAAGGGAAAGGGGTAGTTTATCAGCAACGTTTTATGTTTTATAAAAGGTAATTTTTTTATGACGAACGATAACTGCCGAAAATTCAAAGAGAATCTAATAATTTTTTGCACACTTTCCTGAGTTATAGAGTGCTCAAGGACTGTTGATTTTGGTGAAGATCGGTTAAGGGAAAGGGGTAGTTTACCAGCTACATTTTATGTTGAACCAAGAGAAATGTTTACATGACGAACGATAACTGCCGCACATTCAAACAGAATCAAATATTTTTTTGCATGCATCCCCGAATTGTAGAGGACTGAAGGCCTATTGATTTTGGTGAAGATCGGTGGAGATAAAGGGGTATTTTACCAGCAACGTTTTATGTTTTAACAAGACTAAAATACATAATTTTGATAAACAAAGTATCCTGATAAGAAGCTCATAATAATTCACTGCAGAAACGTAGATGATATATCTATAAATGAAGAGGCTAGTTGAACGGGGTGGGGGTAATTTTCTATTAATGAAAATTATAGTTGAAGAGGGAGGGGTGAAAATTTTATATGTGTACTACGTTATCGGCAACAAAGAAGTAGTTTTTGTTAAAATTCCTTCCCGGGCTGTTTAGCCGTAGTCCAATGTTTTCTGCAAAACCAGACGTTTCGGCAGTGCCATCGACTTCCATCATCAGTGAAAATCGAGTGCGAAAAAGTGAGGTGGTATACGTTAGTGACCAAAGTACTGTGGTTAAGGCTGAAGCAATAGAAAGAAGTAGTTTCTATGGAAATATTTCATTTCGAATATGCTTTTAAATATAAATCTTAGAACATGGAAGTCATGTATGGTTCTCCATACCGATATTTTGTTTTGTTCTGACAAAGAATTTAATTATTCGTCTTCTTAGTTTAAACTTAAAAGTGACTCGTAAGTGAAATAAGGTGTCATTAAAACACCATGAGAATTCAAAGTGACATAACACTTGAACACAGAAATATAATCTTTGCTTATCATCCTAAAAACAATTTTAAGCACTTTCCATTGGCTGTTATATAACAAACCACTAGACTTCCTTTCGACTTGAAAGTAATTCGAATTTGGTTATCTCAAAAAAGAAATTGTCAACAATTTTCAAGTAATTCTTCACTGTTTGCACTGTATATTATTCCTTTATGCCATACTTCAAATTAAGCCTAACTAGGACTTTTGTTTAATAATTAGATGTGTTCGAATACCATTCACCTGTTGATATGTTGATTTTTGCAATCAACAATACTGAAAATTTTAATCAACTGACTAAAACACGATGAATAAGACTGCCTACAGAGATAATTAACTGTAAGATAAATGATAAAACAGGAAACAGAGCCTTCTAAAAAAAGGTAGTCTTGATGACTGCCCGACAAGAAAGACAAGCAATGACACTAAATTTGTCACATACTGAAAGATTGTCCTATTTAAGGTTCACCACACACTGGTGATGTTTTGTCACGCAACTGTTTTGTCAATGTCGTCATCCTGTCACTTCAACTTAAAGGAATTCACACACAATGAGTGTCTGGCGACTGGCACTACTATTTTTCCCAGCTTTTCAGTGACAATTATTTTATTTTCAAAACTGAACTAGTCAATGCATTGATATGGATTTTTGCAAGGCAACCGTTGTATGTGCACTACTGATACAGTGTAGGAAATATCAAAAGAAAAACATGATTCTGGATTCATCCAATGTGGAGTAAACGTTTACAAAAACGAAAATTTAACCTAACATTTGAAGATTTGCCAATCCTATTCTAAAAATGTTTTCGGCTAGCTCTGCATAAATGTGGGAACTTTCAACAAGTTTGTACAACCTTTGAGACCTGCTGCTACTCTTCAAAATACAAATATGAGATTGCTAGTTACAATGTACGAGAGGCTCACTGTGACAGTAAGGTAATTTCTAATAAAACAAATTAGATTTTATATAGATAGCTCCTAATTTAAGAGTAAATAATATTATAAAACTGTAAAAATATAAATTTTCCATTTGTGGATTTCAAAATAGGCCTAACAGTTTTTCATTAGAGCATGATTTTGTATTACAATAACAATGAAATAAAAACAAAAAACACAAAATTTAAGAAAAATTCCATATTTGAAAAAAGTAAAAATGAACTGCAATGTACACGAAAAATTGTGAAATATTCTTCTTGTTAACTTTTATTTAAATTCATGCGTTTTTTGGAGCACACGCAATGTAATTTTTTTTATCGTCAGAACTGCTGTGAAACTGGAAATGTAAGAGTGTACATTACTGGAATCTAGATGTGACGTTACAGTGATGTACGAAGTTCCGGTGTTGTTGACTTGACAATGTGAGTGGTACAGAAACAGATGGTGGATTTGTAATCCATGTAGCAGTACACTGAATGATGGTGCATCAGCTTCAAGGGGGTGATGGCACCATAGTGACAAAAATATTACCTGTGTGCACACACTCACAGCAAACGTAAGACACGGTTACAGTTTTGTCACGCAGAGGTTGCTGACCTCCAGAACAAGATAGTCATGTTCCTACCATGTTGCTTCATCCATATAGCTACATAAGAACATCCATACTTGATGGTGGTGACAAAAAGTCACCAGCATGTAGTAGCCCTGAGGAGTACGGAATGAAAGTTCTACTTTTGGGTATGTCACATTCATCTTGACAACTGCTACCCTTAACATATTCAATGACTTCTTTATTCATTTGCAAACCCCAGACAACATTACATTTTAGCAGGATGGTGTTTATAATTATTCCTTAGTGTTAAATATGTTAAAATGAATAAAACTTTTTGTCATCTGTGAAATCTGGTCTCTAAATTGTTTTTGAATGGTCTGAATACACAACACAACAAATTGTGCTCATCTGTTCAGATTTTCAAACTAACAAACACATGAAAGTAACAGTAAATGTGTGGTATTCAAATAATAAGTATGTATTGTACATGTCAATGAACTGTACTTACTTATTTTCATGTTTGGTATCCACAACGTAAACACTAAGCTCTATTATTATAAAAAATCAAATACATAATATTACTGTTATCACTCATTGTACTCTTTCTTTAGGAACTGTCTATATTACTATATATAAACAAAAAGTTTAGTACTATGTTTTTACAAAGATGATGAATTATTCTTGTTTTCCGTTTACTCTAAGACTTTTTCAAAGACAATAATGGAACAGTTCTTATTTTAAGTAAAAATCAAATGATAACTAATTTTTTGCTTTCACTTCATGTCTGTTGAAGAGTTCAGATTTTTGACTGTTTGTATTAACTGACGTTCCGATTTTCGATGTCCTACTACATACACCAACTATTTTTTTCTTCAACGCATCATCAATTTCTTTATCCCATAATTTCAAGCCTTGTTTCCTTGGGTATATTGCTTTTCTACCCAGAAGTTTGTCTGAACTTCTTAAAACTCCATCCTTGATGTTTCTTCACCCTTGACCTATATTGTTACCATCATACACATGTATGTAATTTCTCAGGCTTTCTTATTGAAGCAAATGGACTTTACCTCTGTTCTTGTTTTAGTGCTCTTCGGTTTGATTTCTTCTATCTTGCCAAGACCTGAATTTTGCCACTAAATACGTGTGTATCAATAGCAACTTGAGAAGCTACTTTCGGATTGGGAAAAACACAACCTATTCCTTCGATTTCCACTTATGGTATTTCTGTCAATTTATTTTTTCCTAAAGAAGAATTATAAACTTTGAGTACATTAACACTTTCAGTGCCATCCTATTACAAGACCCTGTACCTGAAAACAGCATTTTTAAGGTATTTTGAATGGTAATAGTTTATTTATCTTCGGTCAATGATAACATGGTAACATTTAAAAAATTGCACAACATGCTTTCCAGCTTTCACCACTGGTTTTGTATCAGATCGTATATTACAGCCCTTAGCAGACACCGGCATAGCACAACTAACTAAAACACGTTAAAGGAAGCGAAGTCTCCAAGTTTCTGGCCATTACACAAAGCTCATAATTTCCACTTACATTTGGTATGAGTACATTTCCCTACTCTGGCATTCAGGTTGCCCAATAATAACTTCTGTCATACGATTTTCTTTTACAATTTTTTTTACAAACGCTATCAGTTTCCTTGTATAAATGCGTTCTTCTGGTGCATACACGACTGCAGAAATATACACCCTGTCAATCTTAAACTTTACTAACAAAATTCTCTCATTATAAAAATGTAAGACTTTATCTTGTTCTTCCCCCTTGCATCAATTATGAATGCAACACCTGCCACTGCATATCTTCTATCTTCTATGCACTACATATCATAGTGAAGTTAACTCAAATTTCTTTAGCACATCACTGTTTCTCTTACATTGCTGTTAGTACAGTAATACAGATTGACTCTTCTAATCTAATCAGCTTCACAAGTTCCTCTTCTTTTAACATACATATTGTTATTGGTATCCAAGTCACTTCGTTATTTATACAATTAATAAATTACCTCAGATCCGTCATGTGACTTCGTTTTTTATTTAAAATGATGCGTTTCGGAACATATGTTCCATCATCAGATTAATTCACTCAGTCGAGATCGTTAAATGTTAAAATCGGATTACTTTGTACTTACACATGTCAGTATGGGTGCACACCCTTTGAACGCTGACCAGATACTCTATACTTATCCGGTCAGACTTCAAAGGTCAGCACCCATACTGACGCGTGTAAGTACAAAGTAATGCGATTTTAACATTTACCGATCTCAAGTGAGTGAATTAATCTAGTGATGGGAACATATGTTCCGAAACGCATCATTTTAAATATTACATGAACTCTTCTTTTAGTCCCACACTTCCCCTTACATTCCATTTCCAACATTTAATATATCATTAATACTAAAGTATTATTAAAACATTGCCTTTTTCTATTGAGTAGACTCTGCAAACCCACCCATATAAAAAAGACTAATAAATTAAAATAATTTTTTCCTACACTGGATCAATCCAAGACAGCACAAAATAAATTCAGTGTCAGAATTCAAGGGTAGTCTGTTTCTCCATTACCTGTTAATGAATTTGAATAAGCAAGGTGCCGTTGTGTTCACAACAGATGCTTGGCATTTTACTTAATACACCATAATTTGATAAAATTTACAGAGCTACTGGTGGTCAAAAATTAAAGTGGCTGTTATTTGAAATTTGAGACCACAATATAACTGATTTTTTATTTATTAAAGATTATTATTAATGTAAACATTACCAAATTTCACTACATCTCAATCCCTTTTTGAGATATAGTTTTTATGGATAACGAGACGACTTTTCTAGACTTTCGTCTATACAAACATTTTTTCTATATTAGAATCAGAATGTGTGTAGTGATGACTCCTTTTACATTACTTCCTGTAGGCTATATACTGTTACCTAACAAAATACACTATTTTTGTATTTTTTTTTTTTTAGTACACTGCTATTCAGATATTATGCAATGAGCTCATACTATACAAAAGCACATTAGTCTAAGATATACTGCAAAGTATTATAATTCAGAGAGACATCATATACTGTATTTCTGTGGGGAGTTTAGAAATTATGTTTCCTGACTTTATCAGAAATGAGAACAGGTTATATGGAAGCACAGCACAGAAATATCATTCTAAACCTTGGTAAAAGAAATTAATATTGTTACGATACAATTAAGCCAAATCCCGTACCAGTGATAAAAAAGATAATTCTTGATATAAAAATACTTCATATAAAATAAAATGTTTAAAAAATAATTAAAATGTAAATATTTTGACACGACGTACAACGATATTACCCAACCCAAGTGATTGAGCCAACAACATAAACATAAAGAAGGGAACCACGTAACATACTCAAGAAAAAATATGATAGACAAAACAATGATGAACACAGAACTAAAGAAGAACCAGAGGAAGAGAACAGATCCCTACAATTAAACAGAATTTAAACCAGAAGAGAAGATGAAGACTATTGAAGATGAAGAAGATGAAGAAGAGGAAGAATGAAGAGGAGACAGGTTAAACCCAAGGGGAAACTAACACACATATAAAGGGGAAAGATAGTATACTCAAGGATAGAATACGGTAAATAAACCTCGAATAATTATATATTGATGAAACCAATATTATTGTTATAATTAAATTAACCTATGTACCCATTTTAAAGACAATACAATTGTAAAGTAATATAATATAGAAAAAGTACACTAACACAGTCAGAAAGGTTAGATTTAACAAAAAACAACTAACCTCATATTATTAATAGTAAATATCATACTAGAAAGAAATAGTGAGAAATGATAGGAGAAAGTATAGGGATTACCCATTAAATAACACTCGATACAAAACAGTGAACCAAAGTGAAGTGCCTTAGTGAAGTGTAAGTACCCTAAAAATAGTGAAAGTGTATGTTAAACATTAAAAATATAATGATAGGTAAGAAAACACTTTATAAAACGTTGATGAACAATCAATGATTGGAGTGACATTGTAAACATTAATATAACTAGAAATAATTAGCAATAGTATTCCAAATTAATATAAAGGAAGCTTATGATGTTATTCAGGGAGAAAGCCCAGACAAAAGTAACTTGTGTTAACATGGTATAGTAGAATAGAATTAAAGTTTTGTTATTGAAATTAATACTGCAAAGAATACAACACCCCATGTTGAAAGGGGAATTAACTTTCATAATTTTATGAGAAGTGACAATATTTATCACTCTAGATTGTAACAAAAGAAAGAAATCAATATTAGAACTAATAATAACTAGTGACTTGTAAAGAATAGTTGGTTCAATGTTAAAAGGGGAATATGGCTGAAGGGAACCTACAGTCCATAAACCTAATTATTATATTTTAAAAGAAGTGTAATGAAAATGTATGTTGAATAGTAGTGAAAACACAAACAAATAAGTGAAGCCCATCAGGCTGAATTCAAAATGTAATTTAAAAAGAGATACACCAAAAAACAATCATGGCTAATCTTGACTATGAAAACATCTAACTGCCAAAGACATTCAAATGTAAATTGTATCAATTTCATAAGAAATCTTACTAATCTAAGACCAGTGAATGGCCAGTAATTATATGTCAATTATTTTAAAACAGAAATGTTATTGTAATAGTTTAATTTAAGAAAGATATGTTATCTATTAAATGTCAAATAATTAGACTATAGTTAATGTATAACAGAATATGACCTTATGAGGTATCGTTGTAAACTTTGAAAGGAAAGAAAGATAATAGTGATGTCATTTATTACCCCAAAGGAATTATAAAGGAATAAAATCATTAGGAAAATACTTAATAAATTTGAATAAAAATTCAAATATTTTAACAATGTCTTTAAAGGAGTAATTAACCAATCACAGAATTGCGGTTACTATGACAACGAGACGTTGAGGGCTTATTTTCCGTTAAATTATATAGACTCGAAAAAACGACGCGTGGGTAAGCGGCACGCAAAATTGGAATGATTGAAATTTTAATTAAATAGTTACAAGAAGTTTCAAAAGTGAACCAGGATGACCAAAGACGAATAGATGTCGATCTACAAAGAATTAACGATGTCCAGGAACCAAATTAAAGAAATTAATTAGAAAAAACCAAGACCCGATTGAAAAAGATGTTAGAAGTTTAAAACCAGCCCAAAATTGAAGAATACCCACTAACCCGATGACTACACTTCAACGTGATATGAACTGATAAGTATCGAATAAATTCCTTAATCCCAAAAACCCAAATTACTTAAAATATTTTTCAAATGATAAAATTTCTCACTATTTAACAAGTATTATTTTCTTTCAAAGGTGTAAATGCATAATTTACTTACTTAAAAAACATTTCATTAATCAAAATATAACCTTATTTGAGAGCACAATTTTTGTAACAGAAATACGACACTACCGAACAAATTGTAAAAACACATTATAATTTCTAAGTACGTATAAGGTATGGTAGTGTACTTTTTTAATGTAACCAACGTTTATGTCTTATTTCATGATCCAAAGAACTCCAGATTTTAAACCTAGTAATTTATTGAATGTATCTGACGCCATCTCGGCAAACGATAGTGTTTTAAAATCAATTTTGCCAACTCTGAGATATTTTTGTGTTTCAAGCTCTAAGCCGGAGCCAAATGTTATAAAATTATTTATAATTCATTTGTCATATTTATTGATGACCAAATTTGTATTAAAAACACAGTACCGAGTATTACTATCTTGTTATTTCATAGGATTTTGTAGAGTATATGTGTGTTAGAGAGTTTTATTCAACAGCCAACTAGCGCTCATCACGAGTGGATGAAACGGCAACTTATATAGCGGCGGGAACCATTCGAACGATCCAGCTGTCCATGCTAATCACACGTATCATTTTAGAATTTAACTATTTTAATTGTTTTAATAGAAACAATTTGGCGCCACCCGGGATTTGCAACCCCTATGAATTAACAGGTAGGTTGTACTGGTAACATTGACAACGCTATGGACTCCAGTAGTGACGTCGATTTATGTAACGACCGGTGTGAGGCAAACACACTACATTCACACTAATACACAAAATAAACAAGTGTGATACATTTTAACAGGTACGACCACGTTATATTGTTACATATTGGCGACCAGCAACGTGAGGCTAGAAAGACTAACTAGCGGCGATCATGAATAGACACGGTATGGTTACGAGGCACAAAGGGAAGGAAACATTAAACCAAGAAGGAAACCCAGAAGAAATGGAAGAAGTCGAGGAAGTAGAAGTTGAGGAAACGACTGGAGAACTGTCGGAAGAACATCCACAGGAGGACCAACTAGAAAATCCCAACCCACCTGAACCAGAAATAGAAGCAGAAGTCATGGTAACCGACCAACCAGTCAAACCAACAGAAGAAACGAATTTAGATAGCATGATGAAGTTCATGATGGAACAATTCGGACAAATGAATAAAGATAGAAGACAAGACAAGGAAGATTTGAATAAAAAATTGGAATCATTACAAATGGGAATGAATCAAAAACTGGACCAAAACAGCGAAGAATTGAAGATGCAAATGCAGGTGATACAGGGAAGTCAGGAGGCATTGGAAAAGAAGAGCGAAGAGCTGAAGAAACAGATCAAGAAGGATCTGGAGATAGTAAATAAAAAGATGGAAAATAATCATGATATTCTCCAACGGAAAATCGAGGAAGAAAGTAAGAAAACCAAGGAGGAATGGAAGCAACAACTGGTCGAATGTCGAGAAGAGATCAGGCAAACGGTAACGGAGACCAACGAAACAGTGATACAAATCCGAGAAGAATTGAATAATAAAATTAGTAATGTTGAGGAGGAAGGTAAATTGAGAGCGACGGAATTCTACCAAGTACTTACCGAGGGATGCCAGAAGAACAAACAGGAGGTGGTCAAGGAATTGGAGGAGAGGCACCAAGAACTACAAATAGATGTAAACAATCGGGTGGAGAAAGTATACACCGTCATAGATAAAATAGACGGACTGACCCGAGAAAACAGAGAGAAAATCCAGGAGATCAATATACGAGAGAAACAGATGCAGGAAGAATTGGATGCATTAAGAGAAAAACCATATAATCACACACAGTTCATAACCAGTGAAAATCGAGAAATAATCGATTTTCGTAGCTACCGGAGAAACCCGATAGAATTCCTCAAACGGGTAGAAGAGCTGATAGAGAAGAACAGAGAAACCAGGTGGTCCAGTGTGAGAAGTATGATCGATGAAATGTTCCGTGACACCCATGACAATTGGTGGACGGCCACACGACCTGAGATCAATGATACCCAAGAGTTTAAGAAACAGTTCCGGGAGAAATATTGGTCCGAATCAACACAGAATGTGGTCCGCAACGATATCAGTAATGGAAGGTACGAGACACAAGGAGGACACACGTTAACATCTTACTTTCTGGGAAAAGTATGCTTAGCCAGAAATTTGGAACCCAAGATACCCGAGGAGTCGTTGGTAATACAACTGGGTTATCATTACGAAGAAGCCATCCAGAAGGCCAGAAGGCAAGGACAAATCAAAACAATTCAAGGAATGGTTAGTCTATTGGAGGACCTGGAGAATGATAACCAGTATCGAAAAAACAGGATCACAAACCAAAGGTACAACAAGTGGAATGAACATAACAGTACAACTAATTTCCATGGACCATACAATCATCCACAAAGCAATAATCAGAATAACTGGGGCCGAAATAATAATGATAATAATGCAGAACAAACATTCAATGGAAATACTCAGCATCACCCTCCGAATAATCAGCCTGGTAACAGAGGTCAACAAAACCATCATTCAGGAAATCAAAACAACAATAGAAACAGCCCAAATAATAATAACCGACCAAATGATAATTACCGAGGAGCGGAACCTGAACAACGTACCAACGGTCACCCCAATGACCATAATTACTACGGCACCCGGTATCATCCTAGTTACCAGTACAACCGGGGACCCGGGGGTAATCCAAATAGAAGTGACAACCGACGTCATGTAAATTTTATTAGTGGGAGAAAGCGGAATAACCACCGAAGATACAACCCGAATTGGCACCCAGAATCATGGTACCACGCGTCCGACGAGACTAACAATAGACCATCAGTGAACAGGAACCACGAACCACTACAAAATGGAAGTAACCAGCAAAATGTGCCAAACAATGAAACGAACGACCAGCCAAACAACCTGGCCGTCAGCCAGCAACCACCTTTAAACTAAAAGGGTCAGTGAAAAAGTATAAACGCCCTTCACATGACCAATCACTTGGGTTGATACGTCAAACAATGTCAGATAAGGAAACCAAAGTAATCACGATAATCTACAACAACTATTTAAAAGATATTCGAGAACTTCTCGAGGAAGAGGCCAATCAATTACCACAAAATAATAGTGAAATTGTTCATATAAAGGCGACAAACGGTACCATAACCATTATCATGGTAGATACGGGGTCTAACATCTCTCTAATTAACCAGCCTGAATTAGAAAGAATTCAAGCTCACTCTCGAACACCAATCCCTACATTGCCAATAAATAATATAATCATCATTGGCGCAACTGGCAAACAGAACAAAACGGTGAGAAAACAAGTATCATTAGAGCTAGATAATCTAGAATCAACCATCCCTATTATATTTCTCGTGGCAAGTGGGCTACCATTCAATATGCTTATCGGATGTGATGTACTAAGAAGGTATTCAGCAGTAATAAACCTGCAGAAGGGAGTAGTGTTATTAACTTCAGAACAAGCAACCTGGTCCGCGAACATTATAAATTGTGTACCAAGTCCAATTGCTTTAAGCCAAAACCCAGAACTGAAGAGTTATTATTGTCAGAGGCATGAACCATCTATCACCATGGCAGAAGAGGAGGAGCGTAAAACCTTGTGGAAACAGAAGTTGGAAGAGATCATAACCTTCCAAAGAGAACGGCCTATGCAGGAAATTAGTGAGCAACAGTCTAAAAAACTAATCGCCATTTATAATGATTATCAGCATGTCTTTTCAAACACCCCAGGAAAGGTTAAAGGATACCAATGTGAAATCCAATTCCGAGAACCAGTGGACTTCCACAGGAAATCATATCCTATAGCACATTCCCTAAAAAATGAAGTCAGAATGGAAATAAATAGAATGATTGCTGAAGATATAATTGAGTATAGTCATTCTCAATATACCAGCCCCATAGTTGCCATACCCAAGAAAAATGGCAAGGTACGAATTTGCCTGGACGCCCGAGAAATAAATAAGATGATTATCAATGACAGAACCTCACCAGGAGAAATAGAAGAAATTCTGAAGAGATTCCATGGGATAAGGTATATTAGCACCTGGGATACTGTATGTGGGTATTGGCAGGTAGAGCTGCACCCACACAGTAGACAGTACATGGCTTTCATATTTGACGGTAGAAATTACCAGTTCAAAAGGTTACCATTTGGACTTATTAATTCAGTAGCAGTGTTCGTGAAGTGCATGGACCAAGTGTTAGGTCAAGAGGCACTGGAATTTACTACAGTGTACGTTGACGACCTACTTAGCACGTCAGCAAACTGGGACGAACACTGTGAAAGAGTCAGACACGTATTGAAAAAATTATCTAACAACAATATCACACTTAAGTTAGACAAATCAAAATTTATTGCTAAGGAAGTGAAGTTCTTAGGATTCAACCTAACCGAGGAGGGAATCTCTCCATCCCAAGAGAAGGTTGAAGCCATACAAAATTTCCCATCACCAAGAAACAAAAAGCAATTGCAATCCTTCCTAGGAGTATATAATTACTATAGGAAGTTTCAGACCAATTACTCCCACCTAACGGCAAAATTTTCCAAACAACTCTCTTCAAAAGAAAAATGGACGTGGGGAGCGGAACAAGAGGAAGTGCTCAAATTAATTAAACAAAAATTTGTTGATACTGTTATATTACACCACCCTAATTTTGAAAAACAGTTCTACCTAAACTGCGACGCTAGTGATGTAAGTCTAGGCGCAGAGTTATACCAGGAAGACGAAGATGGTAATCACCTGGTCATTAGCTTCGCCAGCCGAATACTGAATAGCTGTGAGCGTAACTACAATGTTACAGAAAAGGAGTTGCTCAGCATAGTATTCGCGTGCGGCAAGTTTAGGACGTACATACTTGGATATAATATCACGGTCCGAAGCGACCATAAATCAATATCGTTTCTCAAACAGTGTAAGTTGAATCATGGCCGACTTACTCGATGGATACTTGCTTTGCAAGAATACCACATTACATGGGAGTATATTCCAGGACGAAAAAATATAGTGGCTGACGTATTATCCAGAATAAATGTAGTAAATCAGACATTTGAAGAAGAAAAGGGGAAGATAGCAAAAGTGTATTATATATTGAAAGATAGGAAAGACCTGGAAAATATTGTAAACCAAATAGTGTTGCAACAAGAGCAAGATACAAAAATATACAACATCAGAAAAAGACTGATGGAGTTGGAAGCCATTATTAACAAATTTTACTGTGTATACAATGATATCTTATTTATAAAAACAAAAAAGAACCAAGACACTTGGAAACTAGTAATTCCTCAATCATTAGAAAATCAAATCATCAAAGATTATCATGTGAGATACGGCCACATGGGAACAAATAAAATGGTAAAACCTTTAGAGGAAGATTTGTTCATAAAAAATATTGCAAGAAAAGTGAATAAAAACATAAAAACCTGCACATTGTATCAGATGGTCAAAACCAATAACGAAAGGAAGGATGGAACGATGATACCCATCACATCCAGTGCCAAACTAGAGAAGGCGTTCCTCGACATATGTGGACCATTGCCACGTAGCGGAGGAAGACATGGCTACAAATTCATTGTTATCATACTTGACCATTACACCAAGTACACCAAATTATATGCTATAAACAGAGCCACAACAAAGAAAATATTAGATATTATTAAAAATAAATACATAGTAGAGATTGGAAGACCGTATATGTTAATAACCGATCATGGAACGCAATTTAAAGGAAGAAGGTGGAGAGAAGAATTACTAAAACTAAATATTAAAACATATAAAACTTCAGTCTACCACCCTAGTAGTAATCCCGCAGAAAGAATGTTGAGAGAGGTGAGACGCATTTTGAAAACTTATTGTCATAACAACCAGAGAGAATGGTACAAATATTTACCTTCAACCGAAGTGTTTTTAAATATCAGCTATCACCAATTTACTGACAGTACACCTTACTTGATGATGTTCGAGAGGAAGCCAAACAGAGAGATACAAGAGATAATAGAATTCCCAAAAAACCCAGAAGACCCGTATGACAAAAACAAATGGTACAGCCTAATAGTGGAAAAGATTGAGAAACAAAAGGCCAAATATGCAAAAAACCAACCCAAAATAATCAAATATAAAGAGGGAGAAAAAATATTAATTAAAAATCGTGAACTGCCAAGTACAATGGAAGGTATAGAAAAGAAATTATTATTGCTATATACCGGTCCGTATATCATCACAAAAGATAATGGTAATAATACTTACCAGATCAGCAATATCAATACAAGGAAAATCAAGGGAGTTTATAACCAAACTTCGATGAAAAAGTTTTACGAAGAAGAATAAAACCATTGTGAAATGAAACATATTTCAAAATTCCAAAAAAGATTGTAAGAGCAACTTACTACTTTATTTAGATGATATATGCGGAACAATAAAAAGAATTAATATAAGTGGATAATCATGAAAAAAAAAACAAAGGAAACAGTTACACAAATTCCTTTCAATTTAAAGCAACTCACAGTCTAATAAAAGATTGAGATATGAAGTATGAAGTAAAAAGTGGGATAATAAGGAATAAGTTACACACATTCCTATATAATAAAAATGTAAGAATCACAAACTTACTATTATAATTAAACAAAAAATAACTAAAACGGAATACGCTACAAACATTCCTTTAAGGTAAGACAATTAACTTACCAAAGAATTATCAAAAAAGATATTTAATACAGAAGAAGATAAACCAAAAAATAAAATCAAGCTCAAATTACTGAGATAAATACTTGAAATCATACTGAATTAAAAATATTCTAAGAAAAAAAAAATTATACCTGGTGCAAGGAGAGAGAGAAATTATGTATATGAAACAAATATACAAATATGGCTAAAGCAGAATCCTGCTAAATGACTAAGAAAAAATTATAAAAAAATGTCTAAGACAATTAAAATGATCACAACGAGCATTGAAAACCAAAATAATGAAAAGTGAGATATGATGAAATTAACATATGAATAAATATAAAAACAACCAAGTGTATGAGGAGATGATAGTGTATAGTTAAGGTATAGCGGAAGGAAGAATGAGTAGTAATGACAAAGTGATCTAAAAACAAACCACAAGGTGGACAATCCCAAAGTATATTATTATTGTATTATTATTATTAAGTCACAAGTTGACAAAGAAGGTATTTAAGATTGACTGTTGAAAAGTCCAGCAATCCAAATGAAATGAGCAGAGAAGATGTGCCTCTGGTCTCAGAAAAAGTAATGGGAGAAACCAGCTACTGTATGAAAGTTAGGGAAAAATTTGTGTATGAGGGAAAATGCACCAATGGAAATAAATAAAAACAGATCCAAATAAAATAGAATGAATTAAGTAAGAAGAGAAATGAAGAATGGAGAAACAAACAAGGGAGAGAAGAAAAAAAAAGTTATCTATAACTGATAATTTCATAAAAAACTATGCTAGTGTTTTATTAAAATGATCAATTTTAGAGGAGAGGCATTATGTTACGATACAATTAAGCCAAATCCCGTACCAGTGATAAAAAAGATAATTCTTGATATAAAAATACTTCATATAAAATAAAATGTTTAAAAAATAATTAAAATGTAAATATTTTGACACGACGTACAACGATATTACCCAACCCAAGTGATTGAGCCAACAACATAAACATAAAGAAGGGAACCACGTAACATACTCAAGAAAAAATATGATAGACAAAACAACGATGAACACAGAACTACAGAAGAACCAGAGGAAGAGAACAGATCCCTACAATTAAACAGAATTTAAACCAGAAGAGAAGATGAAGACTATTGAAGATGAAGACTATTGAAGATGAAGAAGAGGAAGAATGAAGAGGAGACAGGTTAAACCCAAGGGGAAACTAACACACACATAAAGGGGAAAGATAGTATACTCAAGGATACAATACAGTAAATAAACCTCGAATAATTATGTATTGATGAAACCAATATTATTGTTATAATGAAATTAACCTATGTACCCATTTTAAAGACAATACAATTGTAAAGTAATATAATATAGAAAAAGTACACTAACACAGTCAGAAAGGTTAGATTTAACAAAAAACAACTAACCTCATATTATTAATAGTAAATATCATACTAGAAAGAAATAGTGAGAAATGATAGGAGAAAGTATAGGGATTACCCATTAAATAACACTCAATACAAAACAGTGAACCAAAGTGAAGTGCCTTAGTGAAGTGTAAGTACCCTAAAAATAGTGAAAGTGTATGTTAAACATTAAAAATATAATGATAGGTAAGAAAACACTTTATAAAACGTTGATGAACAATCAATGATTGGAGTGACATTGTAAACATTAATATAACTAGAAATAATTAGCAATAGTATTCCAAATTAATATAAAGGAAGCTTATGATGTTATTCAGGGAGAAAGCCCAGACAAAAGTACCTTGTGTTAACATGGTATAGTAGAATAGAATTAAAGTTTTGTTGTTGAAATTAAGACTGCAAAGAATACAACACCCCATGTTGAAAGGGGAATTAACTTTCATAATTTTATGAGAAGTGACAATATTTATCACTCTAGATTGTAACAAAAGAAAGAAATCAATATTAGAACTAATAATAACTAGTGACTTGTAAAGAATAGTTGGTTCAATGTTAAAAGGGGAATATGGCTGAAGGGAACCTACAGTCCATAAACCTAATTATTATATTTTAAAAGAAGTGTAATGAAAATGTATGTTGAATAGTAGTGAAAACACAAACAAATAAGTGAAGCCCATCAGGCTGAATTCAAAATGTAATTTAAAAAGAGATACACCAAAAAACAATCATGGCTAATCTTGACTATGAAAACATCTAACTGCCAAAGACATTCAAATGTAAATTGTATCAATTTCATAAGAAATCTTACTAATCTAAGACCAGTGAATGGCCAGTAATTATATGTCAATTATTTTAAAACAGAAACGTTATTGTAATAGTTTAATTTAAGAAAGATATGTTATTTATTAAATGTCAAATAGACTATAGTTAATGTATAACAGAATATGACCTTATGAGGTATCGTTGTAAACTTTGAAAGGAAAGAAAGATAATAGTGATGTCATTTATTACCCCAAAGGAATTATAAAGGAATAAAATCATTAGGAAAAAACTTAATAAATTTGAATAAAAATTCAAATATTTTAACAATGTCTTTAAAGGAGTAATTAACCAATCACAGAATTGCAGTTACTATGACAACGAGACGTTGAGGGCTTATTTTCCATTAAATTATATAGACTCGAAAAAACGACGCGTGGGTAAGCGGCACGCAAAATTGGAATGATTGAAATTTTAATTAAATAGTTACAAGAAGTTTCAAAAGTGAACCAGGATGACCAAAGACGAATAGATGTCGATCTACAAAGAATTAACGATGTCCAGGAACCAAATTAAAGAAATTAATTAGAAAAAAACCAAGACCCGATTGAAAAAGATGTTAGAAGTTTAAAACCAGCCCAAAATTGAAGAATACCCACTAACCCGATGACTACACTTCAACGTGATATGAACTGATAAGTATCGAATAAATTCCTTAATCCCAAAAACCCAAATTACTTAAAATATTTTTCAAATGATAAAATTTCTCACTATTTAACAAGTATTATTTTCTTTCAAAGGTGTAAATGCATAATTTACTTACTTAAAAAACATTTCATTAATCAAAATATAACCTTATTTGAGAGCACAATTTTTGTAACAGAAATACGACACTACCGAACAAATTGTAAAAACACATTATAATTTCTAAGTACGTATAAGGTATGGTAGTGTACTTTTTTAATGTAACCAACGTTTATGTCTTATTTCATGATCCAAAGAACTCCAGATTTTAAACCTAGTAATTTATTGAATGTAACTGACGCCATCTCGGCAAACAATAGTGTTTTAAAATCAATTTTGCCAACTCTGAGATATTTTTGTGTTTCAAGCTCTAAGCCGGAGCCGAATGTTATAAAATTATTTATAATTCATTTGTCATATTTATTGATGACCAAATTTGTATTAAAAACACAGTACCGAGTATTACTATCTTGTTATTTCATAGGATTTTGTAGAGTATATGTGTGTTAGCGAGTTTTATTCAACAGCCAACTAGCGCTCATCACGAGTGGACGAAACGGCAACTTATATAGCGGCGGGAACCATTCGAACGATCCAGCTGTCCATGCTAATCACACGTATCATTTTAGAATTTAACTATTTTAATTGTTTTAATAGAAACAATTTGGCGCCACCCGGGATTTGCAACCCCTATGAATTAACAGGTAGGTTGTACTGGTAACATTGACAACGCTACGGACTCCAGTAGTGACGTCGATTTATGTAACGACCGGTGTGAGGCAAACACACTACATTCACACTAATACACAAAATAAACAAGTGTGATACATTTTAACAGGTACGACCACGTTATATTGTTACAATATGTCACATCATACAGTCTGTGAAATGCATAGGCATATGTAACAGATGGGGACACAAGCCTAAAGAACTCTATCCTATTTCAAAACAAACTGCTCGCTTAAACTGTGGCGCCACTTATTTCAGATTCAATTCTCTGCAACATCTTTCTCTTCATAAAGAAAATTAAATGAAAGGAAAAAAACATGATACTGAACATGAGATACAGATTCAAACATATATAGTGCTAAATGTGTAAATAAAAAATTATTTCTAAAAGTCACTCTGATTGTTAGAAAGGCACCAAGTTGATCCCTAATAGTGCAGTCTCATTAAAAACAGGTATCAGAGAATAAGATGATATTTATATTTAACTCTTTTTCCACACATTGTAAAACATGTTACAACAGTTATTATTAAATACTGTTGGACATGTTTCTTTTTAAAAGTTTGATACACATCTAAATACAAATCAAAACTAGTAAAACAATTACTACAAGAACTCTAATAGGAAATGTTGAATATGACAAATGGAAAGTTATTGGATACTTGGATACAAAATATTACAATACCAACAAACAAACTAAAATTTAATCATACAGGGTGGCCACTAAACCAAGCCCAGAAAATTCATGCCAGGTTTTCCAGGACATTTTCAAAAAAATTCCAGGTTACTGATTACACTCGACGTAAATCAAAATTATGACACGAAACATATAGGTTATCAAATTAAATATTTATGTTATTAATACAAGTTAAAAAATTACTCCACACAAAAGTACTGTCACTCTACAAAGTGTACTGAGCAGCGCTTGGACCATGTATGCTCACATAACACACTTAAAAACCAAAATAATTAAGTTCTGATTAGTATAACCAGTACGGTACTGAAAAATGTCATTTTACATTAAATGCTAACTACAAAAAAAAAAAAAAGAATTATTAGTTCTTCCCACACTTGTTAAATAATCTTAGTATGCCTATTATATTTCACATTCCAATGGTTTTGAAGTCCAATAAAGTGATAAAACATGACCAATTAAAAAAAAAGTTTACTTTCAATTATTAAAAAAGGTTGAAGAAAGTGACTAAAACTTATGAAAAAATATATGCTGAAATTTACAGGTAGGAATTTGTCTTACACTCTTAGTTTTCTTAAAAAAATTATATTTTACTAATTTGCATGGGAAGTCATTCAAATTATAAATCATTAATTGTTCACTATTTCACTGTCACCTCTAATGTTTAGATTGACCTTATAATCATAGATGAAACATTTTTAAAGGTCGGTAAAGTAAAAACAACAATAAAAGTAACTTTAAAAGTCGAATGAGGCCGGTAACAAAACACGAAAAAAGTTAGGTTATGTTTGGTTAGGAACAGTTTGAAAAGCCCGATCTGGAACTATAAAATTATAGATTAAGCATTTTTAAAGGTCGGAAAATTAAATATAACAATAAAACTAATTACCTACAACTATAAATCTATATGATAATTAATTATTTGTTATTTACATCTAAAACTTAAAATGAATTATTTCATCGCATGGTTTCGTTAATAATCACGAAAAGAATTCATTTAAAATAAATAACGGTGTTTGAACTGAACGACTGACTACGCAGCTTAGATACCAGTACCATAGTTTTACGTGAGAAAAACACCGTTCCGTTCACTGACTGTTAGACTACGGATTGGATACGATATTTTGTACGTATATATCGCATTAATGATTTTTAATGAATATATATCTAACATTTAGCCTCAGAAGTATTGTTAGGCTTGTCAAAAGACACTGCCTTAATATTTTAAAATTTACAAAAGCAGCTGAGAGGAAAAGTGCGCGTACTGCTCATGCCCGAATCGGATGATTACTGGCATCTCTGGTTCAAGCGGGGTGTTACAACACTGGTGGCGTTCATATCTCGTACTGAAATACATAAAGGATTTTGCGTGGTTTTCGTTTCTCGAATGTAAAAAAATAGTCAGCAGTTGCTAAAAAACACATACCGGTAGCCTATTAATAATGATGTACTCTTAACTTCCTTTTTTTTTAATTCCAGGATTCCCTGAAAATTCATGCATTATTCCCGGTTTTCCCGGTCGGTGGCCACCCTGTTTTAGGATGAAAGACACAGTTGTTTATTGTCACGCCAATAAGTTATTGTTATATCATACAACTGTTTCACCAGAGCCCACAACCATCCTCGGTATGGTTTAAACAAATCTAAACCATAAGCCTTTATAAACTTTAATATAACAAACAAATCTGAATAACAAATTTGAATAACACTATGTGCCTGGCAATCACATTCTACTGATACTGTTATATTACTAAATGTTTCGCCCATCTGTGATGTGACATTCTCAGTAGTAAATTTGGGAATGAATAATTTTAAAGCACGAAAAATTGCTTCACTCTCAGCTTTACCACAGTCCCAACAGAATGAGCAAAATGATTGATATTAATAACAATTTGAATAACTTGATTGTCAATTGAAAAATGTTATTAAAAGCTCTGATCCCAGTGTAATTACTAACAGCTATGAATGGAATTTAAACCGTATTCTGTCTATAATTTATTGTATTGTACACAATGGTCAATGTAAATGTGTATGAACAAAAATCTTAGGGTGCACAAACTCATGTATGCATAATTACTATACCATGAATGTAATGTTTATTACAGTAGGCCTCACAAGCATAAATAACATAAAAAGTAGCTGTTACTACAATTATTCAAATTGGTATTAATTATTGTATGTACAATATTTTATCAAATACGTACATGATATCAAAATTTGTTAATCTTTCAGTGGTCACAAGAAAACACAAAATGGGGCAGTACCAATTTAACAAGGATACTCTACTGTCATCATTTAGAAAGTTTTTGGAACATAACCTTCATTGTATATATGTGTGTACACACACACTTCTGATCTAAACAGTATACATGTTAAAATGTTAGGTTCAAACAGTATACGTTTACACAGTAGTGAATGTCGTTAAGGATTACAAAAAGTAACATTACTAGCCTAAGTCTAATACACCACACACTATGTAAATTGAAATGAGGTAACATGATAACATTAAATTACCGTTTCATTTTAATAGGTCATTCATATTGTTTATAAATATACCATAATACATTATATTTATTCATATAATTGCAATTTCCCTAATCAAGCAATAAAATAATTTTAAATTCCCTCATCAAAAGCATAAATACCAAATACCCATAAATTCCATTAGTCATTCCATAAATTAATCGTTTCTGAAAAGGATGTGTAAATTCTGCAACTAATAACTGTTACAGTGATTTTCAATTTACAAACATTAACAAAATCATTTTATGCAAAGTGAATAATAACCAGTAAATAAAAATCGTTACCTACATGGCATACAATTCACATAACCTCTAATACTTTGTTTACAACAAATGTGCTTTTTTAAGGTATAAATCTAATTAAGATTTTCATTTTGAAAAAACAGACACCAATGTCAACATACTACACTGCCAATAAACTATTACATTTTTTGTAACAAGTCTTTTTAAAATTACTCAAAAATAATGTGGTATGCCATCTTTCTACGACTGCTATTCTTTGTGGAAGAGTATCTGAAAGGGGTTTGCATTTGTATTTATCATATTCAACATGTAAACAATTATTGGAATAGTTTTTGGAAAACTGGAAAATTATTGGAAAACCTAGTCATAAATTTATCATCCGTACTGTTTACATCCGTCTTCTAAGTGAAAAACGCAAATTTGCAGTTGATTTAAAAAAAACGTCAAAAACATAATAAAAACAACAAATTTTTTTGAACCACGAGTATGAGCTAAAGGAAAGGGGACTCGCACTTCAGACATTGGAGGTTAGAATAAACACACTGTACGTCACATTATCAATTACTACCCACAGATGGCAAAGTACAGTTAAAAAGTGTTTATAACTACCCATATTACACGGGAATTCGATAAAAATGCTAATGTACACAAATAATTCACGTTTCTCTTAACCAATAGGTTAAAAATGTCCGATCGACCACGTTTTGAGGCTATCCTACAATATTACCATTTAGTACAGATAAGCAACATTAGAATCACGAATCTTTTATCTCGTTGTGAATATATTATCTTTTCTTTACTAGAAATGAACAAATACATTAAATTGTCTCACGACGATGAATAGTTAGAGGTCATTCAACTCAGACAACGTAACGTCAATTTTTGTATGGCGCAAAAAGCTAACGGAACACATACACGTTTTACGGCCAATAAATTTCCTCATTTTGTAAATGAACTTAAAAACACAGCTGTAAGGATTACAAAACAGAACGAGAATACATCCTAAATACACTTTTATTCATAAGGGATCTTGAGCGCCTTGTCTCAGTTCTTTGTTTTGAAAATTCTTAATGGAACAATATACTTCAATTTACATAATATACACACTTAAAAATGGTAGTACTTACGCTGCCCCACAGGATACATAACTAATATAAATAAAAACCCAACACTATAAAATACGTAAAACAATAATTATAACAAGGCGCTCAAAGAGCGACCTCGCCGTTAAAAGAGTTTATCAACATGGCGCCGTATTTCGTGTGACGTAAATAGTAGACAGATGAGCGTAACCTTACTTGCGCGTTACCAACATACGCCAAAAACTGGTGCACATACCAAAGTATTGATCACCATGGGAAGTACTACACGTTGTGTTTCCACAGTTGTCAGCACTGACAACCGCTGAAACATCTGATTCTGTAGAGATCTTGCACAGTGCTGCTTTAACTGCGTAGCGGTTAGTTTATTTTTGTACCAAGCTAAAAATGAACTTCAATTAATTAAAATGTCCATTCCTTTTTCTGGTAGAATTGGTTTTGGAGGATACTGGGGTGCGATAACTAAGCAACTGAAAGTTATATCTCTCAAACCAGTCAAGAAAGTTGTTTTCAAGTTCGACCCGTTCCTGGAAGAAGCAAAGCAGACGAGGTAAGGCTTGATAGTAGGACCAGACGTTGGCTCATGATGCACAATCATTGGTTATTTGATTTAGCTTAACTAAACTTACATAATTAATTCGGCTACCGGTACTTATGGTCTTCTACTGAGCATACAAATCTGTGACTTAAAATGTAAGCAACGAATTAATTTTAAAAAATGCTAACCGCATGCAATGCCCAACACCGTTAACAATGTTGTATGAATATTTTCCACATATAAATGTACTTTATGTAAAGTTTTACCACAGTTTTGTATAATTTTATATTTACGGTATCATTTATAAAAATTAATACAAAACTCGTATATCCTTACATCTTAAAAACAAAAAAACATTCCAATTACTGGGTTAACAAGTAACCTAATAGTCTTCATCAAACTCATGAAGATGTATGCAGGTTGTTTGTTTTTTGAACTATACACTAAAACAAAAAACTGACTGTTATATACAGAGTTAAATAATCCAATAATGATTTACTCTACAGAACCACTTTACATTGAAGCTATCAATTAGTGTAGTTTTTTTTCTGTAATTGGTTTGCAAACGTTTAACTTAAGCTGTTTGTGCACGTGTGTCTTGAAACTTACATGTAATATCTTATATAGTTTCCTTGCAGATACATTGTCATTCAGTACCAAGGAATTACTTGGAGTGTACAAGGAATTAGTCAGCATGTTCTAATTACTGACATTAGACACATATTCTTTTGTTCATTTCTATATACATTCCAGTATGTTACATTTATTCAGACGAATTTACAAGTTGTTGCATATTTTATCTACACAAAATAATAGTTCCCAGTGACTACCTGTGCTCTGGTAGCAATAAAAAACGCGTTTCTTGTGTTTTTACATAAACTACTGGTCAAAACTAGGCGCGGACGCGAAAAATTCGCACTTTTTATTTGTAAGTTGCGAAAAATAATGCATAATCACTTATTGGCTGTTTCGAGTTGGTTACTTTTTCTGTGATCTACACAAAAAATTAGTATTTTTGAAAAACCTAGTACTAGTGGAAAACAAGTTCTGTTACAAAAAAGGGAGATTTATTCATCTTCATAATTTTGAAGACTAACCCAGTAATTGGAATGTTTGTTCTTTTTAAGATGTAAGGATATACGAGTTTTGTATTAATTTTTATAAATTATATCGTAAATGTGTAGTAAATAAATAAATGTGTAGTAACAAGTAAGTGCCTTACGTCGTTTTTTTACGTAGATTTCACAAAAAGCGAGAATGGTTAGTTTGCATTAACCTAACAAATGTCAGTTTTTACCTTATTCACATTAAAAAAAACTACCTAAATTACACGTGGATTCCACTTACAAAATGAAAAAATCATGTTTTACTTATTGGGATCCCATAAATTTTTTTTGCAAATTTTTTGCGTTCCCACCTAGTTTTGACTTGAAACTATTATCTAGGAAAAATCTATTGAAATATGGAAACTAATATCCACGTATATGGAAGATTTTCTTCCACATTTTAGGGCCATCTTACTGCTGCAAAAGTTTCAACTTGAGGTACAGAAGTCATATTCAGTAATGTGGAGGTCATACTGAAGCTAACAACTGAATGTCAATGTCGTGTGTGGTTCGTCAGTCATTGCAGTGCTTTAATGTTGACCTCTGCATCACTAAGTATGACTCTTGTTGCATGTTGAGAGTAGTAAGACAGGGCCATAAAATTATAAGACATTATAAAATGCCTTTACTGCCTGTAAAAACCAAACCGAAATGTAGTGTTCACAAATAGCTATATCTAGGTTAACTTAATATTTATATAAAATAAAAATAATACTGCTTACATAATGCCATATTTAAGAAACATAAGCACTGTATATTAATGTTAACTGATAAAGATAATATTTTCTGTGTGCTCACATGGATATACAGTATAATAAAAGTCAAAACAAAATAAACTTTGACCAATCTTGTAAAATTCTTCAGCTCTCATGTGATGTGGAATAAATTTAAAAAAAAAATCATTTTCCATAGAAAAAAAAATATTTAATTAAACCCTTGTCTTGAAATGTTCTATTTTTACAGCTTTAAAAATGCTAATAGAGTTGGTTTAATGTGAACTAAATTGGTATAACTTTGTTCATATATTTACATTTTTTTTAATGGTGAAAGCATTCCACAAAGAGTTTTAACTAAATGATATATAAACTGAAAAGCAAAATACTGTGAGAAAACTACTACCAAGACACCTAGTCTTGTGATGCGGTTAAATTATATGAGACTCAATTTTCAGTTTTCATACAGAGTTTTTAATCAGTTGCGAAGCTCAACATTCTATAGTTACATTTCTGTCACGTGGTCAAGCGACATTAAGGGGGTTGTTAAATAAAAAACATTTGTAGCATTACATAACATCACAAAAATAATAGTTACGCCCACACAATTTCTCTTATTAATAAAATTATTAGTATCATCTGATCTGTATTATAATTGTTTTAAAGACACAGAATATATTATTGTGCATACATTTCTTACCACTAACATTGCTGCATCCAGAACGTTTGCCCAAAATACAAACAGCTTCACTTCCACAAAGTTGCAGCTCTGGAGGGCACGGAAGAGCCATAGTATCAATCAAAAGATTTCTGCAAGAGTTTCAATAACAGAGTTTTTTGTTACCTATGAAGTAAAATGTTACATTTCTTCTTACAAACAAGCTGTGCATGTATGTATACGTGTATGACTGTTTTTAAGGAAACTATTAACAAGAATGGAATAATATTCTTTGAATACGTATCCCATAAAGACAAGTTGTTCACACAGTCTTCGTTAAAACATATTGTGGACATTAGAGCTTAATACAGTAAAATTTTAACAGATATAAACTAACAAGTAAACACAATTTAAAAAATAACATTGAAAAACAAAAAGATTAAGAAGTGTGGAAAACCAACAAAAAACAAACAATAAGTTACTTGAAATAGCACACACTTCTGTCATATTGTTTCAAGCTAGTCACTCTACCCATGAGAGTGGCTTGTAATGCAATATTATATATGATGATCACAGGCACCTTGTCTTTGCAATTGTGAGGAAAGATATGTTCATTTTAGATTTATGGCAGGTTATTGCTAACAAGAAAAGGCCATTCGATGACTGGAGTAGTTTAACACATTGGGTACCAATTAAACAGTTTGGCACTAATGCGAATATCATGTAGAATGCCCTATCATTTATCAGGATACTATCTGACATCAGTTTAAACTTGAAACTTCCCATAAAAAGGATAGATTAACTGGTTATAATATATCAAAGACTACCACATTTGTAACACCACCATTTTGTCCATTATGTAATGTGACATTGCCAGTAGTAAAGCTGAAACTAAGGATGGCCTCAATATTAGATCATGTTTCTCAGTCAAAAAAAAAATCTTATTAAAATTCCAATCACACAATTCTGTGAATGAAGACAATATTAAATGTTCTTTGTTGTATTAGTTCTTCAAATGATACGAAGGTTTCAAATGTCCAGTAACAATAGAAGTATTTATAGCAAACAGTAATAGCAATATATCAGTTGGGAAGAAATAATTTTAACTTTTACCATTTTCCAGCACTATCTGACAGAAACAACAGTAAATTAACACACCCCAAAAATGGCTGTCACTGTAGGAAATATCAACTCTGTATAACCCATGATCATTAATACTGCAGCATCTGACGGTCAAAACATTAAATATAATACAGGTATGACTGAGTGCACATTTGTTTGAAATTACCCATAGATCTGACAAAATAAAAATGGCAGAAGAAAGATCAGCAAAAATATAGGCTCAACATGACAGTAAGTACAAGTAAGATTGTCCTAATGCTCAAGAAACCCAATAAAATGTTATTGCACAACCGCACGAAGTAACAACTTCTCAAACAAGTTAGCTAAAGAAATCTTCCAACCATTTCATTCTGTGACTTTGTTGTTTTTATGCCTTACATTTTCTAAGACACATACTCATCATCTGAAAATAAAATCACTCCATAGGAGAAATGTTTTGTTTTCTAAAACATAATCATATATAACACCACAATAAAACATCAGTTATAACAACGCAATTTTTCAGAACATGTATGTTCAACAAACAGTATGCACCACATGGGAACATTAGAGGTCACAGTAATATCTGCTTTTCTCATACCTCGCATGTTTATTGCTGGGTCATAAAAAGTGTTTGATTATTTGCACAAAAGTTCCTGTAAATCTCAAACTGTTCTGCTGTATTCATTTATCTACCATTTTTACTAAGGTGCAAGAGACTTGAAGTTCACAGGTCAGCATAGTTATAGTTAGTATATGCTACACCATACTACGTACATCTTCATTATATGATGTGCATAAAAAAAACAGCCACAAGGCGGGGTCAGTACATTTGCTAATCTAGTATATTTTACATGTGACTTAGATACTGTTAAAAAAAAAAAATCTCAAACATATGTAATGTAATTATCAAGAGGAAATGTCATCAACATTTCTGTAACATATCAAAGAGGACTGCAGATTTACTACACTGTAAAACCACAGCAGTGAACTTAAATTAAGTTTTATTTTTATATATTTTGTTTTCTTTGTTTAGTTATTTAAATAATAAAACGAATGAATGAAATACTTAAATATTTTATTTTTATCTTAATTATGTTTCTCCTTTTAAAATGTTTAAAAAAATCTGTCAACAGGGATTTTATGTTCCAACTGGCCACCCCAAAAGTACGAAGTACCAACTTAAACTGTATTTTCAAAACGAGTATTGACTGCAACCGAAGTGAACCCACAGTTACGTTCAGTTTAGGTAATTATAGTATAACCATTAGAACTGCTGTAGTAAAGATAAAATACCAGATTCTATTTGTATGAGATTCTGTCTTACCGAGAGACAGTATTGTATGCGTGTGAGTATAGATGAGACGATAATTATACAGCCTTGTTTACAATTTTTGAGTTAATGAAGTTAATTAAATTAGTATGAGGTTATATGCATTTCTTGTATCTTATATCTTTTTTTATTCAAATATGTACATTAGCATGAAGGTTTTTAGTCACTTATGTGGATGTCAGGATCTGAAGTAATAATTTAATTACCTTGTATCCGTCAGTGATTTCGTTTTTGCGTTATTCATATAGACGCGTTTCGTGACATGTGTCACATCATCAGTATCCTTCGTCAAGCGTTAAAATTCACATAAAAACATTTGCACATATTTACTATATTAAGTCACAATAACAGCAGTGGTGGCTCGTCAACAACACGCGCGGTCGGACCGGTACAACGGAGCCGAAGTTATATCGTATTATGTGTGTGCTGTTATTGTGACTTAATATAGTAAATATGTGCAAATGTTTTTATGTGAATTTTAATGCTTGACGAAGGATACTGATGATGTGACATATGTCATGAAACGCGTCTATATGAATAACGCAAAAACGAAGTCACTGGCGGATACAAGGTAATTAAATTATTTTGAAAATAGTGACTTGGATAATATACAAAGCAAAATAAAACTGAAGTAATAGTTAGATCTAACAAGCAACAGTATAGTTAAAATTCATGTCGTATGTCATCTCATTGTTTGGCATCTTTGTCTGATGATTTTATACATGTCTGTTTAGGGAACCGCTGAAAATTTATACAGAACAAAATGTTTACTGGTTACACAGCACGTTAATTGAACACACTGGCTACTTTGATTTGTTGGTTGTCTCTCTGTTGTATAGTTGTTCCGTATTCCATTGTTTGTGATAATTTTTTATAGTGAAATTTTGTTACAACTCTCTACAAGAATACTCTTGGACCTCAAACCCCAAGGCAGAAGCAGAAAAACTAACAAAATCAACATTCGGTGAGTTTTGTGTAAATTTATGGCAACTTTCTAGACACATGCAGACCATTGGAATAACTCAAATTTTGCCTCCGGCAACAGCCTGAAGCATGTACAACCAATTAAATTATGTGTACAGTTTGGAGATATTTCGGTTTGTTTCTTACTCCATATAAAATGTATAAAATCTTTTACACTGTCTTTACACATCAGTTCGTAAGTTCATGTGAATGGCTACAATGCTATGCATGTTGTCAGCTATTTCATACAGTTATGCGTTTATTCATAGAGTACTCCGTGCACTCATAGTATTAATGTTATTTGTACATAATTTTTTTTCAAGCTGTATTTCTTTGTGCTTACTTGTCTTTTAAGGTCATATTAGTTTCTATGTCTGCTATGTTTCCTGTATGTTTGACTCAATTTTTATTTGTTCCATAACATCAATAAAAATATATTAATTAAGTACCAATTACTTTATTAAGTACACGCTGATATTTCAATTCCAGTTTTGCTAATTACCCCAGGCGCTCTCTGACTGATGAATTTTTTCCATGGATGTTTTCCATCTGTGTTCAGTTAACATCTCTCATTTCCAATTGAAGAGTACCTTTACAAGATCTTTTTGTTACACGTGAGCTTTTTATTCATTTAAAACAACAAAGGCAGTGTCCATTATTAACTATTTCCTGTTTTTTTTTTCCTTGTGTACTCATTACATCATCCATTACCTCACTTAATGTGTATGTCATCTAATTTTGACATGATAATGTCTTTTAGCTTGACATTGTTTGAAACTTTCTGTAACATGTAATGCTGTATGACGTCATCATTGCGTGACGCTTCCACACTTTCGATTTCCCCCAGTCTAGAAATTTGATATGTAAAGACAGAAATTTGATATTCTACATCAAGACAGAAATAATCACTGCTGACATTGAGTTTAGCAAACGTTTTGGTGAGAATAAATTTGGTTTTACATGCTCTTTTGTCTGTACTGCATCGTTTGAAACTTTCTGTAACATGTAACGCTGTATGACGTCATCATTGCATGTCGTCTTTGGGATTGTTGTAAATAAAGGTTTGTTCTGATACGTCGCAATATGTAAATAAAGGCTTGTTTTGTGTTGTGTTGTGGTGAAATACACTGCTGCTGATATATAGTAACCAAACGTGGCGACTGACTAAAACAGCGTTCGACAATGGATAGCAGCGACGAGAAGGCTCAGATCAAGAAACGACAAAATGCCGAGCGAGTAAGAAAGTGTCGGGAACGAAAGAAGCTTGAGAAGGAACAGCAACGAGCGGCTGCTGTCGGCGGTGAAGCTTCGCTCCAGTGGCCCCATCGCAACAAAAACGAAAGGAAGATGACTTGATGCGGAAGAATTGAACGAGTACTTAATAAATATACCATTCGCGTCGACGATGACTGAGCAGGAGAAAATAGATGCATTCTACAACATGGAAACTGGCAGAGAAGTGAAGGGAAACCAACAAACGAGTAAAACGTTGTAGATTGAATAAGAAAATTGAGATGGCAACTAAACGAGTGAACAAAGCAGCAGAATTCGAACAGGCAATCGCCAAAACGCTTGAAAACTGAAGAGATAGCAGCAGATGCGGAATTCACGAAACGATTCAACGACGAGTTCGGTTACCGTAAAACGGGGTGACTTGAGCCCACTTTTGAACTTTGCATGTTCATATCTGTAAAACTATCAACTATTTTCAAATAACTTTTTTACAGTGAACTTAGTCTTGGTCCATTCTATAAACGTGTAGAATATAATTTTTTTCCAATCAATATAACTATCAGAAAAAAAATATTTTATGGGTGGGCTCAAGTCACCTCGTGGGTCGGGGTGACTTGAACCCAGCTCATATATTTCAATGTTATTCTAATGCACTAGACCCATTGTATTAACCCATGGGGTGACTTGAACCCTCATATACTGCAGACTATTTATGTAGTTTTTGAGCTTGAAAATTCCTGTTTTTTTTAGGTTTTATAGAGGAAAATGTAAAACAAACCATGAAAATTTCCTCAAAACTGTAAAAAAATCATAGAAAATTTAAAATAAGGCTTAAAACAGTTTAACTTACCACAAATTGAAGATCTGAATATGCTTAATCAGAAAAAGTCAATCAACAATTTTTTTTTAAAATAAAGAGTAATTTTTCTGTGTAACTGAAATATGGCCAAAATCACATTCTTGCAAATTCGTAGCAATCCACACTACAAAGCTTGACACTTGCACTGTGATAGTCATTAATAACTAAATGTAAAAAATAACACCTTTGTTACAACTACATACTATTTACACTATGTACACTTGTTTCAAGCATTTAACTTGATGTCCTTGTCCATGAAACGCCACTTTTCTACCTCTGGAACAGCAAAAGATCCTCTGGCGGTAATGGGTGTGGGGGCTGCAATTTTGTCTTTTATTTCTGTTCTGTTGTACCAGCATTCATCAATTTTATCTGGCCATTTCCAATTACTGGGACCACTCATGGTCATTGTACTGATTTTGTAGTCTTCTCCTGGATTACCGGTACCTATATCTGTTATCACTCCCGGGAAAAACTCTCTTCATACATTACCAAGACATAAGAGCCTTTTTCATAAGCACCGGTACTATCTTTTTTTTTTTAAGATTCTCTTTCTTCTTGACAATTCCTTTTTCTTCTTGCTTCTTGCTACTTCCTTTTACTTCTATCTTCTTGCTATTTCCCTTTTCTTGTTGCCTTTCTATTAGAAAATCAATATCGTCAAAGTCTTCTTCTTCGAACTCACTGTACACTGAATATTCACTCTCTGGTTCACTTTCGCTGCTGGTGTCTGAATCTCTTTTCACTGCCTTTTTCTTTTTTTTTGCAGTTGCCTTTATTGGTGGTGATGTGAAAGTACCGGTAGATGTAGAAGGTTGGGCTTGTGGTACCTTATTGTTTTCACCTTTGAAATCATCTGCGCTCACACTTTTTCCAGGCTTAACCTGTACCTTTTTCTTCCTTCCTACTTTCTCATTTCCTTCAACATAACGTTTTTTGTCCAAAAACTCAAGTACAGAATCACTTACTCTTTGTTTAAGTTCTTCGCCATCATGAGAGCCTTTTTTTTTGTTTGGCAAGCTATCCTTTGTAGGAAGTCTGTCCAAAATTTCTTTCCTGTTTACAGGGTAAATGCCTGTTTTCCGAAAACCATTTACTAAGGAGTTACTGCCTTCGTGGTGAAGTTCAGTTACAAGCTGTTTAAGAAGCTTGGGGAAATCACGTTTTGGGACAGGGGACTTGTTTGTCTTAACCTTGTAGTCTGTTAAAATCCTCCTCCATGCTCCTTTCATGGAGCGAAAATATGCAACGTCAAGAGGTTGACTTATATGGGAGAAATTTGGTGGTAAACATACAAACTTTATGTCATGTTTCTGACACAGTTCAATGATGTTTAAATTCAGGTGGCTAGACAAATTGTCTCCGATGACAACTTTGGTTCTGCTTAGCTTTTTCAAGTGCGGTATCACCACAGTGTTGAACCAATCATCGAACGTCACGTTATCAAACCACCCTGACGAAGTTCGGTTGTAACGACATCCTGAAGGACCACCTTCAGTCCAGGTAGTCCACAGTTCCTTGGACTTGTAGATGACGTATGGCGGAAGCATTGTCCCCTCTGCATTCCCACACATCATGATAGATGTAGAAGATTTTGTTGAGTTTAAAATCCGTTCGGGATATTTTACTCCTCGTTTGGTAACAATCTTTAGGTTTCCAGGGTTGTCTGTTAAATTGGTCTCATCGAAGTTGAAAATGTTTGAGGGAGGTACATTTACAATCTCCTGTTCTAGATAGTCGAAGTATTCATTAATGGAGTAATGCGGTTCGTCCACGGCAGTCAAAGTATTATAGGGCAAAAAACATTTGTGCAAAAGAAACAATCAGTCAGTTAGTAACCATAATAATGTTGCGTTTAGCTGGCAGCTGAAAGACATTATCATGCTCTTAAGCTTTTACCATTTGGTAAACGGTACTGTATCTTTTTTTTTCATGTAGCAGTCAGTGTTGATCCAGGTTTCCACTATGTTAGTTACTTTGTTGATACATTTTTTGCAATGATTTTTAAAAATTTCATATATTCAAAAAGCTATTCCACACTTTTCCTTTTTTTTTGTACCTTCGCTCTACGCTATCAATTTTTTTCTTTTGAATGTTTTCATTCCAAAATAAACGGGTTTTGTGTTGGGCATATTACTATTGTTACTACTATTATTTCTTTACTGTTACTGTGAGGTCCCAGCTTTTACATTCCTCTACTAATTCTCTCTGACATATTTCATATATATTCATTAAGTGGTTATAATACAGTGTTATGGTACTCACATGAAAACAATTTCATATTTTGATTTTCACATATTATTCGAATTTGCCAATACAGAGTGTTGCTTAGGCTTTGAATGAACACCTTGCAACTTTTAACCACAACTTACTGCACGCTGACATAAGAACTTGAGTGGCTGCTTTTGCTCATAGAGTATTTCAGATAATTTGCTACAGACTAATTGTATTTGTCTCTCAAGTTGCCAACAGTGTTACTATGGCTTCCCTTAATACCCTTGTGACAACTCATTTCCTGTGTTTCCTATATTTATGCAGTATAATTTTGTTTTTTGTAGTCCATTAAATACGTAGTTGTTACGTATCTCAATGATAAATTATAGAATACATAAGTGAGATCTGTCCAGAAATGTGCAGCACTTCATTCACGGCATACTAACATGACATTGTGTATCAATATTGATTGTATTAGTGGAACTTCTAGTGATAGCCTTTATAATTAGCATCTTTGTTAGTTGCATCGTTTTCATATAGCCAGTGTTTTTCTTATATTTTTATTCTCAAGTGTGTAGACTGTGATTTACTGATATTCAAGATGGCCAAAAATACTGAATAGCAAACTGGCATTTTCTTTCAGCCTTGGGAAAATGTTTATGACAACATATATCATGACCAGTGTGCATTCTTACAAATGGTTTAAAACAGTCATCGGACAACAAATGATAACCACTGGTCAGGATGGCCTTTCACATCAACTGATAATGCTGATGCTCATGTTGCATTTTGATATCACTGAGAGTTCAGAAAAAGCATAAAAAAATCAAGTAACCTCTCGTTTTCATATCACGACATTCTCGCAACAAAAACTAAAATGCATCGGGTACAGTTTGTCCCATACAGAAGACAATCACTTTGCTGCCTGTAAACAACTTTTGATTCACACTACTGAGGATAAAATTTTTATAACATGATAAGGATGAAAAGAATTACATTGGGTGATAAATCATGGTTTATGGATTCAAAAGGGAAGCAAAAATGCACTCTTCACAACGGTTAGAAGAAATTTACCTAGATCAAGAGAGACAAAATATAAGGTTGAATGTGAAAGTCATGTTACCAGTGTTTTTATAGCGATTGTATTGTATATCATGAATTCTGACCTGAGACACAAACTGTGAATCATTGGTATTTATTTTTTTAAGTGTTGATGTTTGAAAGATAGCAAACAACAAAATATGTGAGTTGTGGAGAAGCAACTTTCTTGTTTCTGGTAATGTGCCATATAATATATCATGATTTGTGATTTTTGGCCAAAACTAATGTGACTGTGCTTCCTCAGCTGACCTGACTCCAGCACTTCTCCAACCAAAATTAACTTTGAAAGGGCACATGACTAAAACTATTAAGTAAAAATCACAGACTGGTCCAAGCAACTACGAAAACAGACTACCAAGGCTTAACAGAAGTGATAACTGTGGAGCAGTGCATCACAATAAAAAAAAGATATAACGCTTACTGGGTTGCACATAATTCTGGAACTGTTTGAACAGCCCCATCGTTTGTTGTTGTTGTTGTTGTGTGTGCGCGCGCGCGCGTGCAGAAATTGACAGAAATATTTATTTCAATTTAGCAGCATATTTATATAGTTTCATAACAAGATTCACTGAGTTTATTGATTAATTCTGTGTTTCAGATTTCTAAAAATCAGTAGTTACCAATTACTATTGTATGATAACTACTGTTCTTAGTACTTGAAATGAGACTAAGCCAATAAAAGATATCTATAACCCATATTTCTACAATTATTGTACATTAATAATATTTAAGAATAAATGTTATGTCGGTCATCAGAAATACACACAATTAATGGAAGAATACATCCAAGAAGTCTCCTTTAAATGGTGTTCGGATGTCACATTAAATTCAGATATCAGCAATAATAAGTAACAGAAGTGATAACTGTGGAGCAGTGCATCACTTTAAAAGATATAACGCTTAACGATATAACGGTTCAGAAAGTTGTGACGTAATACTGTACAAGAATTATAACATAATTTCGTTCTGTGTTTCAGATAATGGATCATCCGTTGTGTTCAAAGCTAAGAATCTCACCACTGTAGAAATGCTCCAGCTGTACAATAAACACATTACATTGCTTGTACCAAAAGAGGTTCCAACTGAAGTCGTACAGACTAAATCAGAAAAGAAAAGTGCCAAACAAAAGAAGACACACAAAAAAAAGTAAGACAACTCGGAAAAAGTAAGAAGACGCATAGTAAGGCAGTTGTAGTTTATACTTTCAAAACGATAAATAAAAACAATTGGTAAAAATGCCCAATAGCCAAAACCGGCAGTATAACGTAAAACTAATTGACGAACTGTACCGTCATGTGCCTGCTTTCACTGACGTTTTTGATGAAGAAACGTGGTACACATTTGTTGTATGCTTTGTTACTGGAACCATTGTGCTTGTTCTTATACTCTCTCGATTTATTACAATTAAGCCAACAGAATGGTGAACAAAAGGAACACTGAACAGAAAGTGTATACAGCAAACTAAAATGCTTTTCTTAATACATATTATCTGTGTGATGTGAGCATTGTGTCCGTGTTAAATACAGTGTAATGTAATAACAGCTAGTCATCAGTATGTAAATATTATATGTTCTGTTTAATTTAGTTATATTAAATACAACCTTTCACACGCACACACACACACAAATCCATTAAACTATATATACACACTATACATTACTATAGCGGTAACCCCCTCTTATATATTCTAAACAAAAATCTTGTACCCCAGAACTCATTTAAACAATCACACCATTAGCAACCATTTGTCATTTGTAATGTGTAGCATTAACCTTGATAATGTGTAGTGAAAATTACACTTGATACATTGTGCACCTTGCATAGGTTCAGCGTTTCAATCAAATAAACAAAATGAAAAAAACAGTATACAAATTGTGTTGATACATTAATGTAGCCTATCACATTATGTCATTAAAGTTTTAAACTTATATTCTGGAAGTTTCATTCAACTGAAACCTATCTGTTCCAGCTAGAATCATGTGAGACATTTCTTTTTGATTAGCATTCACCTGATATTAACAAAACTGTCTTTAAATTGTTCCTGCACTTTTGTAAGCACAACAACTTGAATTTTGTAAGGGAAAATACACGTTATTTTACAAATTGTTATGATTTCTGTTGAAAAGACTAATCAAAAGGGTATCGATATATGATATATTACATCAATATATCTGCAAAAAAAAAACTGCATCAATAAAATAGTACAACTTCTGTACTAAGTAAACAATGTTTAGATTCATAGTTGCTATGAATCAGTTATGTTAATTAAAACTGAAGTAGGACTAGTCACAATGGACATGAAAGGTAAATTATTATGGTAAAAAGTGTTATTTAATTAAGGATACTGACAAGTATACTTTAAATTACACAAGTATCACCCATACATACAATATTAAGATTTTGCTTTTCTTCCATAATTACCAAATATAATGGTCAGTTTAATTTACTTCTATATTTATCATTCCAATCAGTATTTACAAAGGGCATAACATCAACATCATATGAGTTATTCTGACATTTGAGTTTGTCTCATAATTTATTGAGTAAACTAGAGGATACAACAAAGCTAAAAAATAACATATGTAAAGAATGAAAATTGAATATTATATAGACAAGTGATGCACATTAACACAACAGACTCCCTTATTTTATCCAATTTAGTGATCAACCTGTTTCAAGTTAACGCAGTTAAACTGGTTACATTTTAATCGACTTAAAAATAGTATATTCCCTATTATGCACCTGCTGTGGTCAACCATTACTTGCAGAACATACAAACAGAAATTGTTAATTATCGGTGTCCCATAAACATTACTCAGGCTGCTGGAATGCCCCGCTTTCCATTAGTGACAGTAATGGCTTTTATATTAAAATTATTATTGATTAGCATTTAATTTTTATCAGAAAGAAGTGTAATGATGTTTAATGGTTTAATCATGCCAATTAAGATATCACACTGAATCAAACAGTCATTAAACAATTGATAACAATTATGTTTCAACATAATTTTCGTTGTATAATCACAGTTAAAGACTATGTAATATTTGTACGTTCACTCCTTGCACAATAATGTTTGAAGAACATGCCACGTTTTTAAATACATGTGAATTATCCCTCAGTTATTCACTTTACAAAAAATTCACCCATACAGAACTGGTGAAGGGCTTGCTTTATATATTCCCAGATTGTACGGTTAGCTTTATCATCATTCAGATTACTATCATCTTGCTAAAAACTGCTCTGGTTTCACAAATCAACACATCTTTTATGCTGCTTCTGAAGTCCAAGTCCCATCTACCACCCAAAACAGACATAATTTGTTTTTTAAATAATCTTTTCTATAATCTTCCTGCTTGCAGCTAACAATTTTCTCTATACTATCGACTCAATGCCAATAAAGAATTGTTACAGTTCTGACCATTGGCTTCAAACATTTTTCTTGTTTGACCCATAACATACTTCACAGGCGTCTTTTACTCAGATCGTGTTTTAAAATTTCAATATTTGAGGTGAACTGAATCTGAATCTATACCCTGTCTAGCCTTTCAAGACACAAGCCCCTTGTGCAATCAGCTACTATGTAGTCATCTACTGGAGCTTTCTATTCTTCCATGTGGTTCATGACTTTACAAGTGAAGCCACAAAATATTATCACATGCAGAATAAATTCAAGTCTTTTTGGTTGCCAGGATTAGGCACTTCTGCCTGTTATCTTTCCTTGGGTCTCCTAACACTTTCCCACAGGTTCATAGATCATAGCCTACCTAGGTATTCTATCCAGAGACATGTACATCACATCCGACTGTTTTTGTTTAAACCAGAATTCAAAAATTCTTATCTACATCAAGGTAATAACTACCATAACTTTCCTCCATGTCTTCTCCTGATCCATTTTTCTAAAGGTAACCCAAGTTTCTCCAAACACCTCTTCACAGCAAAAATGTACCACAGCTTGTATGCAAAAACAAGTCCATGTTGTAATCATCAGGTAAATTTGTAGACCACTTTGGCTATTTTCATTTCATCTTTGTTACTGTTTATTTCTCAACATCAATAATAGTGTTCTGATTTTTCACTATGCTTTGCAAAGTGGTGTCCCTCGTCTTCTGAAGAATTACCTAAGTGGCTATATATCCAATGCTAATTATTATGTATTTGCATTTATATGAACTTTTCCTGGAAACAGCTATAAAAATAAGTAACTCCCATCTTTATTAATCCCTAAAACTTGTTTAGTAAATGTAAAAGCTATGTTTTCCTAATGGTTCAAGACTCTACAATTGATTAGTAATGTTTCAAGCCATGCCCCCCTCCCCATTTGAATCATACAGCCAACAGAAAATAGTACTTATTTCTAACAATACGTTAAATATGTTTATAGAATATTGAAACTTTCAACTTGTGAAACTTACTTGTCTTTTCTTCTCGTACGCGTTTCGGCGTGGTGTTCGCCTTCGTCAGCTTTGAGACAGACTGCCATTAACATGTAACGGTTTTCATTTTGAAAGGTATATTGGGGATGTGTGTGGAGGAAGGGGATTGGTGCGGGGATCCAAATTATTGTTAGTTTTTGTATAATTGTGTCAAAACGTGTGTGTGATTTATCCTGTAATTGGTCATTAAGTATGTTGTTTGGTTGTGTTGTGTGGTGTTTGTATATTTCATATTGTTCTGCTGTGTTAAGTTTTCGACTTTGGGTAAGTAGTGTAATATTTCAAGATTAGTATCTATGTTGGTGTAGCTGTGGTTTTTTGTGTGTATGTGTGTGGCAAACGCGGAATGTATATTGTTGTTGGTAAAGCTTTTAGGTGTTCAGAGTAACGAGATGAAAAAGATCTTCCCGTCTGGCCTATGTAGAAACTATTGCAGTTATTACATTTTAATTTGTAACACCTGTTTTGTTGTATTTGTCTATGTCCGTGTTTGTATCATTGATGTGTTTTTTGATGGTATTGTTTGTTCTGTATGCTATTTTGTACTTGTGTTTTCTGAATGTGTTGGCACGTTTGTGTGTGTTGGAGTTATGGTATGCGAGTGTGATGTATTTAGTTTGTAGTGTGTTGTTGGTATTTTGTGTTTGTGTAGTTTGTTTATTAAATTAGGGTTATATCCGTTTTTTATTGCTATGTATTTGATTGTGTTGAGTTCGTCATTATAGTCCTGTTTTACTTAATGGTATTTTAGTTAGTCTATGGAGCATATGGTTGAAGGCCACATGTTTATGTTGTGTTGGGTGGTGGTTTGATGTGTTGTGTATAACCATGTCGGTTGTGGTTGGTTTTCTGTATATTTTATACGTGTGTGTATTGTTAGTTTTGTTAATTGTTAGGTCCAGAAAATTTATACTATTGTTTTGTTCAATTTCCAGTGTAAATTTTAGTTTGTGGTGTATTGTGTTTATGTATTTGTGGAAGTTTTCAACCTGTCTTGTGTTGCCTTTGAATAAAAGTAATATATCATCTACATACCTGTGCCAATAAATGATTTTGTTGGTGTATCTGTTGTTATTTATTATGTGGTTCTGTTAAATATGTTATTGAAAACGATATCAGAAATGTGTGTTAAAAAGTTAAAATATGCATAAATGAAACATATGTTTACAACCTCGATCAACTGACAAATGCAAGCCAATTGATTATAGGATTAACAGATATAACTTATCTATGTTTCAATTTGTACTCTTATTATTTGAAATAAAAAATCTATAATTATTTTCTTTACTGGCTGAGACCTTACTAATGAAACTTCTGCGTTTCAAGAACTGGATAAATTGAGTTTCAAGAACTGGATAAATTGACTGAACTAATCTGACACCATGGTAAGAACTGTTCTCACCTTTTCATGGTCTCTGTATTCTTATTCCCTTGGTTTATACTGCTTTATAATTTTCAGTAGCCTTTGTTAGTCTGTTCTGTTGACATGACTTTTATTTCAATAAAGTCGTATACATATTTATTTATTCCCTCTCATAAGTTATGAATGTTCAGCTTATCTCTTGACCTTCATTTCTCAATCATGGAACATTCGCTGACTCTTATTAGAAATCAAATCTCCACAAAAACCCTTCCGTGTATCATTTTTTTCATCGTATTCTTGTACCTTGTTAATTTGGTTAGGGTCCATCTTTGGGACCACAATGAGGCTCTAGTGCAAACTGATGATTTTTTTACATCTTTTACTACTGACTTTCTCATAACTAATGTCTGTTTCCAGTTAACAGAAGTTGCTTTTTGTTCAAAAGCCTCTTTTCGTATATCATTAGTTTGGATCTTATGACATGGTTTTTCCTAAAAATTCTGTAAGTTTTGTTTTTCAAACTAGTATCACGAGATTAGTATATTTTAGCCATTTTCACACAGCTCTCTGTGTAAGTTATCTTTCCTAGTTTTTAACTCTTGAATTATCCACAAACAATAGTATATGTACATATTTTCTTACAACCAGTTTGTATTCCAGAATCACTCTCTTCACCATATTCTCACTTCATGGTCACTGTGTATGTTCAATAAATTTAGTGATAGGCTCTTGTACGTTAAAATACAATTTAATGTAACTGAATGCATGTTACATTAAATTCATAATATAACATATCTGATAGGCCCTACTCTCATATTAAAGTAAGTGGGCATAATTTAATTTAATTAAAATTCTGTCATAGGCTATGGTTCAGTTCTAATGTTTTAACGCTAATCGATTATGCACACCTACGTCTTCAGAATTAAAGTTCTGTGACTCTTCTTATTCATATCAGAACATACGTATATATTTCATAAGAAAAATATACTCTTATGCCTATGTTTATTTTATAGGATTACTGATATTACTCGGGTTCTACCCAGCACGGATCCTAATGTTCACAGTGTTATATTCAAATAAAATTTGCATACAAGTTTCCTTCTTTGATAAGGTTGTGAGTTACACCACAAGACACAATTGTGAAATAAAATTATTCTACTGCCACTATCTTTAATATTTCAATAGTGTGTGTGTGTGTGTGTGTGTGTGTGTGTGTGTGTGTGTGTGTGTGTGTGTGTGTGTGTGTGTGTGTGTGTGTGTGTGTGTGTGTGTGTGTGTGTGTGTGTGTGTGTGTGTGTGTGTGTGTGTGTGTGTGTGTTTTAAGTTTTGCTTTTACTAAACTTTCTCATTTACTTTCCTTAGTTAAACAATATGGGTTTTAACAACAAGACATGTGTCACTGTTCTTTGTGTTTCCATGTTGACATTACTCGCTTGGACATACTGCTCACACTACACAAATATTGGTTGTTTGAGGAAACAAATGCCTATTCATTTACTCTTCTGTAGACTGTGTCGGAATGACGCATATAACGCTAGCACATTTTATCTTCAAATCAGTAGTAGCAACACTTAACAAAATTAACAACTGCATTCTTTCATAACTTTCAACTTCTGAACAAAACCCAAGTACGCTATCTCATAACTATAAAAACTAACAACTAATTTTGATCCAGCAAAACTGACATTTCGATTTCCCTAATGTTTTTTGGTCATGGTATATAATGTAAAAATTACTATTCTAAGAATTTCCTATTATGTATAAATATAACCATATCTTATTCTTTAAAGTTAATTTGTACTGTACAACTTTTCAATAGCTAATAAAAAGCTCTGATGAGAATCCTCCCTCCCTCCCCTCACTCTCGAATGAAATGTAAAATGGCAGACCAAGATTTTGAATGTTCCATGCTGTGACTCTTTAAAACACATGGATCATAAATGAATATAAAAAATATATATTAAATCAAACAAAATTAGAAGTATGGTTAAAAAGAATTTTAATAAGTAATGTCCATGCAAGTTTTCCCTCATGAGCATTAATTGTTATGCACGCCCTTTTCAAACATTTACAATTCAATTAGTACTTTACTTTTTATGTTACGATATATTTAAATGAACACATAAATATAACACAACATATCCTTTACATACATTTTTATATATGTGTAACTAATCACAATTTAATATTACATAACCCTATTTCATAATTTGATTTTTTCTGGAAAAACATGATTTTATTTTAAAGTTTTCTTGGATTTCGTTGTCCATGACGTGTCCGTTACTTAACTAAATATCACTATAATATTGACGACTCGGAACACAATGTTTTTTATAAGTAAAAACGTAAAGTTTTACCTTACAGCCTAAACCGGCTTTCACCTATAGAAGGCTTCATCAGAGGCTGTCGTTAGTAGCGCTGCTCGTCTTGTTGTTGGCGACGAGAAAGTGTTTCGAAAGATTGAAGCTGTGTGTGTGTGGTGAGATGTGTTCGAATAATGCGTGCGATTTGAATTGTGTCTGTTCGTTTAGGATGTCGTTTTTATTTGTTTTTGTGTGTTTGTATATTTCTAATTGTTCTAGAGTGTCTAGTTTTCGGCCTTTTGTGTGTACGTGTAGTATGTTCATGTTATTGTCGATGTTTTTATATGTGTGGTTTGCTTCAATGAGGTGGTTTGCGAAGGTAGATTCTGTAGTGGTGTGGAGTGCTTTTGTGTGTTCAATGTATCTCTGTTTGAAGCTACGTCCTGTCTGGCCTATGTAGAATTTACTGCAATTTGAACAATTTAGTTTATATACACCAGGTAGATCGAATTTGTTTTGTGCTTTGGGCATGCGTTTTGATAGTGTGTGTTCTGTTTTGTTAGTAGTTTTGTAAGCGATTCTGTATCCTGCTTTTTTGAATTTGTGGGCAATTTTTTCTGTTTGTTTGTTGATGTATGTTAGTGTTATGAATTTGTTGTTTTCTGTCTTTGTCTGTTGTTTGTTACTGACCTAGTAACAAAAATAAAAGACATACACATCCCCCATAACGCCACATTAGCCTCCTTTGACATTAAAAACCTGTACACAAACATCCCCATCTCTGAAACAATCACCATCCTACAAAACAAACTCAAACAGAACAACACACCAGACGAACTTATCAATGAAATAACAGAAACTCTGAACATTATCACAAAACAAAACTACTTTACTTATAACAATAAATACTACACACAGAACGACGGCCTACCCATGGGCTCCCCCATATCCACCATTCTAGCAGAAGTCTTCCTCCAACACTTAGAAAAAACAAAAATACTCACAAACAATGACAGACACTCACATAAAATACTATATTGGCACAGATACGTTGATGACATTCTAATACTATACAGGGGAAACAAAAGACAATGTGAACAGTTACTAACGCACATAAACAAAATACATAAAAACATAACCTTCACTGCCGAATACGAACACAACAACACCATAAACTTCTTAGACCTCTCCATCACAAAACTAGAACACAGGCACAAATTCAGTATATACAGAAAACCAACTACAACTGACACACTAATACACAACACCTCCAATCACCCAATACAACACAAACTAGCTGCTTTTAGAACCATGATACATAGACTTAACAACATCCCCTTAGATGAAATAGACTACAAAGACGAACTAAACACGATAAAATATCTAGCAGAATCTAACGGTTATGACAGAACAATAGTCAGTAAACTCCTACACAAAACACAAAACAAACAACAGACAAAGACAGAAAACAACAAATTCATAACACTAACATACATCAACAAACAAACAGAAAAAATTGCCCACAAATTCAAAAAAGCAGGATACAGAATCGCTTACAAAACTACTAACAAAACAGAACACACACTATCAAAACGCATGCCCAAAGCACAAAACAAATTCGATCTACCCGGTGTATATAAACTAAATTGTTCAAATTGCAGTAAATTCTACATAGGCCAGACAGGACGTAGCTTCAAACAGAGATACATTGAACACACAAAAGCACTCCACACCACTACAGAATCTACCTTCGCAAACCATCTCATTGAAGCAAACCACACATATAAAAACATCGACAATAACATGAACATACTACACGTACACACAAAAGGCCGAAAACTAGACACTCTAGAACAATTAGAAATATACAAACACACAAAAACAAATAAAAACGACATCCTAAACGAACAGACACAATTCAAATCGCACGCATTATTCGAACACATCTCACCACACACACACAGCTTCAATCTTTCGAAACACTTTCTCGTCGCCAACAACAAGACGAGCAGCGCTACTAACGACAGCCTCTGATGAAGCCTTCTATAGGTGAAAGCCGGTTTAGGCTGTAAGGTAAAACTTTACGTTTTTACTTATAAAAAACATTGTGTTCCGAGTCGTCAATATTATAGTGATATTTAAAGTTTTATTTCAAATATCACTGGAAAGTAAAAAATGCATTAATTTTTACTGAGCATTTTATTTACTTTCCGAAATAGTTTTGTGACAATGTTTGCTCACATTAAATGTTTTCAAAATTTCAATCGTCCTTTTAAATTTACTATGATTCTGGAGTAGGGTTGCTGTAACCAAAAAAAAAGGGTATAAACATTTATTGTGAAAAATAAACATAATTACGCTTCATGCAAGTGTGTGTGTGTGTGTGTGTGTGTGTGTGTGTGTGTGTGTGTGTGTGTGTGTGTGTGTGTGTGTGTGTGTGTGTGAAGTTTACATTACCAAATATACAACAAACCTTGGCAGAGGAACATAGTGACATAACGTGATTCATTCACACCAACTCTAACAACATTATCTTTTAAACAAAATAAAATTATTATATATATAAACTTTCACAATTGAACTTACTTTCATTTATCTTTCTCAAACGTTTCGAGGTGATGTTCCTCTTCCTCAGTGGGATTAAATACTCGCAAGGATGAATCAACAAGATAATTATAATACCGCCCACACAGCGTATTACATCCACAAATGAAAGTAAGTTCAATTGTGAAAGTTTATATATATAATAATATTTATAAAGTGAACGAAGAGGATGAATCAACAAGATAATTACAAAATAAAAGTTAACTTGCTGTGCTATTAACTCAAAACTGCTATTAAGTTAACTTGCTATGCTTGTAATATGACTCAAAACAGATAAAAGTATTAATCTAATGATGCAGAATATCTTGTCTTGACATAACGATGGTTACAAAAAAATATTATAAGTAATGAAAATGTTTACTGCATGCATGTGCATTATAGTTTTACAAGAACTATAAGTGCCCTGCACTTAAAATGCACCGCTTTCCTTAAACTGTCTGGATTGTATTTGTATCCTTTTAACTAGTGCAAATAATCATGTTTCCACAGTTTTGAAATTGCAGTGCCCAATATGTGCTTCATGGATACATGATTTGCATTACCAGAGACCACAGATCTGAGACATATATATCAAGCACTCAAATTTTAAATTATACATAATTATTATAAAAATGTTTGAAGAAACTACAAGAAATTTGTGTTAAATACATTAATAATGTATATACATCTTATACCATTAAAATATTTTACGCTCTTGTTTTTAAGTCATTTTATGCTCTTGTTGATACTTTTGACAACTAAGGACTATTAACAATCACTGTATTGATGGTTAGTATACACGAGAATTTTTATTATAGTGTGCTGGAGGATTCACAGTGTGACCATCTACATTACATTACTAAAAATAGTACATAAACATGGTAGCAAATTTATTAGAGTTACTTCTGAAGCACTGTAATAGCATGTGCGTATACAAGTCATAAAACACAAGCCTAATTTTTTTAAATCACTCATAAAAAAATAATGAGACTGTCAATATCTACTACTATTTTTACCATCAATAATACACTAACTGCATACATTCCTTTCACCATGGCCAGCAGAAAATCAGTCAAGTGGCAAAAAGTGTTATATACATAAAAACGCCCAACACAACAATACATTATACTGTAAGTAATGTCTAGAGTAATTCAACTACTAAAATTACTTAAGAAAATTTACCCTAAAAAAAAACTAAACACTGTTAAATCACATAAAATGAAGAAACCTGCGGTAATTTGAGGTAAGACTTTAATATGCTGGAATTTTTAATGTGTTTTTAAAATGTCTAAATAAATAAAGTACTAAATGAATCCATGACACATCAGTGTTAACTCTTCATAATGTTTGCTCGTCAATTAACACTAAATTTTTTGAAGTGCTATACAAAGTACATTATGATCTGGCAATCCGTAATTTTTTTTTCTTTTATTAAAATATAAGTGTTAAACTAGGAGCACAACAACGCGACCTACGTCACGGCTGCCTCAAGGTCAAGGCTTGTTTTGCTGGGCCGAGTGACACATTGAACTTGAAAACACTATAAATAACCACTTACTTGTAATTGTAGAAGGCGCCGATTTACGCTAGATGGTTTATGCGATTATTTTTAGGCCACTACATCTCCTCATGTGTTACTGTCATTGCAATCGGTAATATTATGAAAGTTGTGACCAACCCTGGCCTAGGTTAGGGCGAATCCCCACTCTTCATAGATAGGGAGAAACACAAATCGATAAACAGTGATGTTGAACACCCCCGTCCCGACCTTTAAATTTTATCACTACATTACACTTTTACACAATATCACTAACGTTTATTACAATTAAACACCAAATGTTAGATATACGAACAACTGTCAGTACGCGCAAAGCCGGACAGCGGTATACTACGTCTCAGTAAAGAGGCCGTGCGGCCCTGCATTTGTCGACTCTGTTCTGTTTGTAAACAATTCCACCTGCGCGGTGTTTTTGTTGACAACTGAAACTACTTTCACATAACAGTTTCACTTCGACGCTTTTTTAGCATAAATAGATCACTATTATTTACGTCACCAAATGACGACAGATTTATCATTTGAATAAGAATATCAACACCTGACACTTGGTTCTACTGTCAAATATTCGACGCGTTATTGTTTTGTTTAATCCAATGTTTATTGCAAGTGGGGAAGCCATCTTCGTAATCCGGACGATCTCATTGGCAGATGTATTGTGAGAAGGCGGTGCTACACCGTCACCACGTGTTGATGACGTCAGAGAGTATAGTTACATGATGCACCAGTATGACATTTTATTAAAGGGAAGTTATTTACTTTAACTAAGTGAAAGTACATAACATTAAATATTATTTTTGTAGTTTCACATCACAAAGAATGTCACATAATTTATTTGCATTATTCTTGTTTGTTTTTATTAAATTATGCCGGCCTGAATGCGTGACTTACTTGCATCAGCTGCGCAATTGAGTTTACTATCTTCCAAGGTCGTGCTCTTGAAAACGTATTACAATGTATACGCTTGCTTTGTTGATTTTTTTTATCAACTGCGTCTTATACAGAAATTTTCATTGTTGACATTGTCACTTGTACATACTTCTTATGCAGTAACAAAAAGTTAAATTTTATTTCACTACACATTTATCTGCAACGGATTCGTCACCCACTTTCAGTAATGGCGACAAAAAACTAAAAATTATTTTTACTTTTAACACACGACTTTCACTTCAAGTCAAATGAATGCCGTGACAGCAACCCTTACAGAAACTATATATTTACTGAATAGTTATTAATTCGACTTGACAACGGATTTTAACATAAACTGAACAGTGTAAACAGTAAACTCGTAAAGAAAGGTGAACAATATGATACTTTCACTTTAATGCACTTCTGCCGCATCAAATTTTAAAACGAATTCGAGACGATTTCCGCGTTCCGCATGGACAGCTCGTGTTATAGCGACGCGAACTCTTCCACGAAATAGTTCCCACAATTTGAATTTATTAATTTTCCGATCATTTAAAAATTACAATTATTCAAATACAATTTATAACTAGCATTAAGTAAACAAATTTAATTTAATTTTGTTATTAGCAAAATCATAATTATCAAAATTATTTAATTAATAATTACTGTAATAAGACGTTTGTTATGAATTACTTAATTTAAAATTAAATTATTAGCGTTATGTAATATTGTCTTTATTTGGTTAAAAATATGAAACTATGTAACCTTGCTTTTGTCATTTTTTTATACTTTATAATCGCAACTATTTGTAACTCAGTATGAATTGCCTCTGTATTGTTTCTTCCACAAGAGGTTATTGTTTTTTATTTCCTTATGTATTATGTTAACATTTTAAAACTGAATCACTAACTTTAGTGCAAAAACAATTGGTTTACAAACCCAAACACAAAAAGGTGACCAGGAAGTTAAATTATTTTCTTGGATTTCGTTGTCCATGACGTGTCCGTTACTTAACTAAATATCACTATAATATTGACGACTCGGAACACTAAGTTTTTTATAAGTAAAAACGTAAAGTTTTACCTTACAGCCTTAAATTATTTTGAGAAGTATAGTAACTTTAGATGTTATGAAAAAAAATATCGAATTACTACAATAACAACAATGATTGGTTCTCTTCTTTTCAGTCTGTTATCACTATTAAAATAACTGGAAATACTCAAAATAACAAAGTGAATCGGTCTTTTTATATGAAACTAACTTTAAAACCCCCTGAGAGAAGTACAGTACTGGATTGATGGAGTACTGTACATTTGATGGAGATTCTGGTGATAGCTCTAATTTTTCGGAGCGACTAATTTTCTTCACCTAAAAAGCTGTCTAGTGTTTTGAAATCACTATGACAGTAATGGAATTTAATAATTAAACTTTGCGAAAAAATTAATAAAATGAATGTAAAAAAAAAAACAGTTTTCAGTGAAACGTTAAAAAAACACTGCTGCATTCAGTACAAATGTAAAAAAACGTTCTCAGTCAACTGAATTGCCGCTTGTGAGTTTTATAGTTAAGCCCAAATTATCTGTTTGGCATAATGTTACCTTGAACCCTATGTAGTAATTTCAGACTCTAGAGTATGCAGTGTCAGCTACTCTCCCTAGATGACTCATGGAAATGTCAAAATGTGACAAGCATCTAGAGGGATACACATATTATTTATGTCACATCAGCATAACATTGACCCTTATTTAAGTCTTTTTGTTCCAAACTGGTAAATACATCCATTGTATTTTTGTTTCACTTCGATTGTGGACAAAAATTTTTCCATTTCCATGGAAATGAAAACACCTCTCTTTTGATTCCAGAATTGGTGATCCCAGTTCACCTCCAATCTTTGGTGTAACATCCTCTATAGAATCCTTTGTTGTTCTACAACTAGTACTATTCTGTTTCATATACTTGTGGTACATTATTTCGTTCAAACCATACGTTTTGTTTAATTTAAGCCAATTCTTCCTCTTCACAAGTTTCAACAGACAAGGACAAGCACAGGCTTTTATTGTGATCTTCACTGTTGACTTTTTAATTAACTCATTGTCACACAAATTAGTACTTTATCATCTCTTTATTCTTCTGTTTCCTCATCTGCTACCAAAGTTCATATTCTTTGCACTTGTCAACTTCTACTTCAGCCACTTTCACCTTCTCAATCAGATTGGGGCAGGTGGGTGGGTGTTCTCATTTCATTGATGCAAAGTTCTATTTCTCTTGGCCAACTCTCAGAATGTTATCTTTTAAAATCCACTACCAACTGACAGAGATTCCTAATGCGCATCAAGAATGTCTGCAGTGAGCACTTAATGGCTAAACTTAAGAAGACGTAAGTATAAGTCTATGTTAACCTTTTATAATACTTTGGTAAAGCTATCATTGCAGTCTGCATAGTAGAAGAGAACAATTAGGGCTGGAGAAAGCCCACTACATCAGGTTACAGAATTACTACACTGGCACTAACGTTAACTGATTTATCTTTAATGAGTTCTCTGACAATCAGATTCCTTCTGATCTTTTAGACTGCAGAAACTGCATGTTGTTCATGGGCCTTATTCCTCCAGCTGGTATACGAAGGTTAATTCAAAAGTTCATTGAGCAACATCTACTACATTGTAGCAGTACAATTAAAATTTGTAGTGTGTTGCAAGACTCACATTTTATGTAACCACCTGTTAATTTCTATTTGTCAATTTATTCATTGTTTACCAGCTGTTCAAAATTTGTGTCACGCATGTTTTGAAAAATGGACAAAATCATAGAATTGTTTATTAAATGTGGTCTAGTGTCAATGGAAATTCACAGCAAAATGGTAAATGTCTTAGAAGATTCAGCATTTACAAAAACAATGGTTTGTAAGCAGGCACACAAGTTTAAACATGGATGTACAAGCACTGAAGATGATCCTGAAGAGGGATGCCAAAAAACTGCAACAACTCCAAATACGCCACCCACCTTTTTTTTTATACAATGTTCTCTGTTGAAATATAAAATACACATCATGTCCGAGATCTCAGGAATGTCGTCCATTCTCAATTGTCTGCTTTCAACACCATGTATGAATTATTTTTAATTATATCTGGAGTTGTTGAACTTTTTGGGCATTCACTGTGGAGATCATCGTTGCTCACACGATTGCACATTTACGACTGTTCACTTGAATTCACATTTAAACTCGAATGCCTACTTACAAACCATTGTTTTTGAAGGCACAGCATCTCTTTAACACATTTATCATTTTTTTGTGAATTTAACAAAGACTTCAAACACAGCACGAGGTTTGATTTTGTCCATTTTTCAAAACATACGTAACACATAAATTTTGAACAAATGGTAAATAATAAATAAATCTACAGATTTGGAAGTTAACAGGTGTTTACACGAAATATAAATTTCACAATACACTAAACATTTTTGTTCTACCTCGCTAAGCTATAGATGTCACACCGTGAACTTTTCAAGTAACTCGTATTTGTCTTCTCTCTGTTGTATAGTTGCCAGTGGCGGCTCGTGAGTAAACTCACCAGGGGTTCACACAGATAATATTGTACGTTATTAATCCATGTGCCTGCTAATATTTGCACTGAAAGTAGCATTTCCAATAATTTTTCAACATTAAAGTAAATGACGTTACTAAGAAATTTTTAATAATTTTAGTAAGTAATATTAACAAAATGAATCTAACATTGTAGTTTACTAAGCTTCAACTGGATTCTTTATTTAATTAATCTTAGAAAAATTAAATTTAGTAATAATGATAGCAATCATGTTCTGAAACAATACTAAATTATATACATACTACTTACAAGTATCAGTATGTTAATCGGATCTTTAACAAAAACTAAGTGAACTTCTTGTAAACAAAGTCCATCCTTCGGTCTTTCTTTGAAACAAATCTATCAATCAATATTTCATTAAACTTAGGGATGGTCTTCACCAGTTCTTTCTCTATTGATAACATGGCTAAGGCATTAAGTCTTTCTTGAGACATTACTTCTCAAAAAGGTTTTTATCCTCTTCAGAGTCGAGAAGCATCGTTCGGCTTCAGCTGAAGTCATTGGGATTGTCGATATCATCCTTAAAAGTGTATATGACTGAAAACGAATCTTTCATATCATTTTGTATAAGAAATTGCAGTAAGCTCACAGCACCATTCGTACATCTTCACGTCGGTAAAACACTCCAAGTCGGTTTTTAGCTTTGCTTTGTCCAAAACGGGGTATTTTTCTATTGTTTCATCTAATGCAGATTGAGGAAATGATTTACTGTACTCACTAAATTTTTGAGGAACAATAAGGGATACGGCTGAATGGTGCGATGTAAATGAAAACCGCTCTTTAATTTGCATCGAAATTACATCACATACTTCTTTAGCCGCGATCGTCCTATTAGTATGACCGCCTTCTTCGTGTCTTGCTCTTTTGCGTTGTAGAGGCATCTGGTCTACAGCACTTTTCACGGAGTTCATTTTTTCTCTTTCTTTATTTATTCCCTCAGAAAGGTTTCCACGTCCTTTTTTGTTCACACAGGATCTGTATAGGTAAGCTGAATTTGTCTGTATAAAATGTTGATGTGTGGCATTATATTATGGAAAACTGTAAGCCAAAACACAAAAGTTGGGTCTTCCAGCATTCGCCGGATTGCTCCAGCTTTGGTAATAGAAGATTCTTGTTTAGAGGTTGATTCTATTTCCTCCATACAGGTAATAAGGTCTTCCTGATGTTCAAATACTGTATTTACAGTTCTGCTTTTAAAATTCCATCTAGTGCTTGAAGCTCGAGGGATTCTTTTCCCGACAATATTATCCAAAATTTCTGCTCTTTGAGGTGAATTGCTGAAAAAGTTTGTTACATCACTCAAATTCGCGAAAAATATCCGCACTTGCTGATTTTGGCTAGCAGCTCGAGCAATCACTAGATTTAATTGATGAGCATAGCAATGGATATAAAAAGCATACTCGTAATGTCGTTGAATAATTGTTTGTACACCGGTTAGGTGTCCGCTCATCACGTTTGCTCCATCATAACTCTGAGAGATTAACTTTTCCGGCTTATCAACAACATTTTTTAGGGCGCCAAGAATGCATTCAGCGATCGAGTCTGAGTCGTGTCCGGGGGGGGGGGTGTATAAACCCCCAAAATCTTTCTACTGGTTCTCCATTAGGTAATACGTAGCAAAAAACAATAGCTAATTGAAATGTCAAACTAACATCTGTGGTCTCGTCAGCGATTACAGAGAAGAAATCTGCAAATTTTATTTCCTCCTTAATATTTTCCTGGCAAACAAGAAGCATACAATCGAGCTGGTAGTTTTGAATTTCTTTTGATGTTCCTTTAAAAACGGTTGCATCACGTAAGTGTTCTCTTAGTGAGGCATCAATCTGAGCAGCAAAATCCACTAACCCTTGAAAAATCCCAGGATTTGAAGAATCATCTCCTTCCCTGTGTCCCCGAAGTGCCAGTTCAGAAGTGCCGCAAAATTTAATGCAGTCAATTATTTTTGACAATGGATAACGATTTTTCTCTACTTTTTCATTATGTTCTTTTACATTCCTCCAATAAGCGCTGTTCACCTGCTGACGTATGTCGACTTTACCAAGCAAGTTAAACTCTAGCAAAGAGTTCAAATGAGTTTGAGAACATTCATGTTTTTTAATTTTCGAGAGTAAATGACCTAAATCATTCACACCATACTTAATCCAGTTTAAGTTTTCAGAGCTTTGTTTTGCAAATAACAGACAAGGGAAACAATATAGTTTATTTGTAGCTTCACAACCGCAGAGCCAAGAAGTCTTTTCATATAAAGTTTTTTTAAATTCCCTTTTGAAATCTCTATATTTACCTTTGGTCACTTGTATGATATTAAGCTTTGGGGTCGGACAACCACGTTGTTTTATTTCGAGTTTCTTTTCTAATGAAATATTTGAAAAAATTGTTTCTTTTAACACAGACACAGGGGTAGCAGCCATTGCTAATCGATCACCAACATTAACACAACTGCACTGGCCGCGAGCGACGTAACGTGACGCCTACAACGGCTAGAACAGAACTGGTTCACAAACCGAATGTGCGCACAATCTGTACATGGGAGAGGTTTGCCCCCACCACCGCGCCAATGCCGCATCACGTCACCGGTCTCATTTGATCCAGCAGTGCACGCACACCTTACGCCGCGTCGACTGTACGACTGTTTTACCAGAACGAGCATTTTGTTATTGCATCATAAAACTAAACCAAATTATTTCCCGTTTATTTAGTGTTTATAAAATAGGTTAACCGTTTCTGGAGACTAGAAAAATGTTTAAAATATTTAATGTTTGTTAAAATTAATTAATTTATATCTATTTATGTAGGGGGTTCACGTGCTCATGTGCACCAATTAAGAAACCGCCACTGATAGTTCCTCAACAATGTATTTGAAGATTGTTACATTTGCCTAGCACAGAGGTCTTCCTGTCCATTTCCCATTGTCTCTCTTGACCTTTTGAAGTTTTTTTTTTTGACTGTTTCTTGACTGTCATAATGTTAGCATTCTTCTGGAGCCTTTGGACTCAGCTTCATTGGTGTATGTGGATGCTGAATCGGTAGCTTCAAACTGGACACTGTGAATTAGAACATCTTTGTTGCCCACATGTTGTGCTGTTCTCAATTCTTGCTACTTCTCACAGCTTCTAACACCATCTTTAAAAGGTATGGACTGTCTCTAGAACACTACCATTTTGTTTTCAGTTCAGCATGATATATATCGTACAGAAGCTGTTCCATACACTTCAACTGCAAAGTTTTTATTAATTCTCTGTACGTGTTCTAGCCTTCAGATGGCATTTTCAGTAGCAACTGTGCAGCAGGCTCTTTTAGATTGAAAGTGCTTTCCTTTCTCTGTTCATTGGAGTGTTCTTGCAACAGCTTGAAAGTGGTGAATCTAATTCACTTTAACGAGTGTTTTTATTAAATTTTGGAGCCATAGCATGAATTAGCCCTACTACTGCTTTCTCTGTGTTCTTTATTTCCGGAATTGTTGTTTTTTTATTGTTGTCACTGCCTGTTCAGCCTTCAGTTTAATTAATTGTCCAACTTTAGTTTTAATTAATAAGACTGTTTTTCAGTTTAACACGTTGTTTTATTTCTTATAAAACTAAATGTTTTGCCTATACTACGATGAGGGAGCCTCATTGGCTCGACTGAGACAGAGGACGATCCATCCCTATTTATACAGGAAACCCTACCCACAATTTTATATACAAGCCCATAGTTTACAACAAAGTTTCCCTGTCCAATAACATAAATAAAGTTAAAATAAATTTAACTAAAAATGAACTTTTTCATGTGAAAACTTACTGATTTTATTGGACGCGTTTCGGCTTAGTATCCGCCTTCTTCAGCTTTGGTAACAGACTGCCAGCATTTTGTAACGGTTGTGTGGAAGGTGAAGTGGGGGTGGTGTGTGGAGGAAGGGGATTGGCGCGGGGATTCAACTTACTGTTTGTTTTCTGTATAATTGTGTCAAAAAGTGTATGTGATTTATATTGTAATTGATCGTTGAGTATGTTGTTTGGTTGTGTTGTGTGGTATTTATATATTTCGTATTGTTCAGTTGTGTTGAGTTTTTGACCTTTGGGTATGTAATGTAAAATTTCAAGATTAGTGTCTATGTTGGTGTAACTGTGGTTTTCTGTGTGTATGTGTGTGGCAAATGCGGAGTGTATATTGTTGTTGGTTAAAGCTTTTAAGTGTTCAGAATAACGGGATGAAAAAGATCTTCCCGTCTGGCCTATGTAGAAACTATTGCAGTCATTACAATTTAATTTGTAAACACCTGTTTCGTTATATTTGTCTATGTCTGTGTTTGTATTACTGATGTGTTTTTTGATGGTATTGGTTGTTCTGAATGCTATTTTGTATTTGTGTTTTCTGAATGTATTGGCGATTTTGTGTGTGTATGAGTTGTGGTATGTGAGTGTGATGTATTTATTGTGTTGTGTGTTGATGGTATTTAGTGTTTTGTTGTTTTTGTTTTTGATGCGTTTGTGTAGTATGTTTATTAAATTGGGGTTATAACCGTTTTTTATTGCTATGTATTTTATTGTGTTGAGTTCGTCGGTGTAATCTTGTTTATTTAAGGGTATTTTAGTTAGTCTATGGAGCATATGGTTGAAGGCCGCATGTTTATGTTGTGTTGGGTGGTTTGATGTGTTGTGTATAACCATGTCAGTTGTGGTTGGTTTCCTGTATATTTTGTACGTGTGTGTATTGTTAGTTTTGTTAATTGTTAGGTCTAGAAAATTTATACTATTGTTTTGTTCAGTTTCCAGTGTAAATTTTAATTTGTGGTGTATAGTGTTTATGTATTTGTGGAAGTTTTCAACTTGTCTTGTGTTGCCTTTGAATAAAAGTAATTTATCATCTACATACCTGTGCCAGTATATAATTTTGTTAGTGTATTTGTTGTTGTTTATTATGTGGTTCTGTTCAATGTTGTGTATATATATTTCTGCTAGTATTCCTGATATGGGGGATCCCATCGGGAGTCCTTCTGTTTGTGTGTATATTTTGTTATTGTATGTAAAGTAATTTTGTTCAGTTATTATTTTGGTAAGTGTGATGATTTCTTGTATGTGTGTTTCAGGTGTGTTGTTTTGTCTGAGTAGTTGTTCTAGTGTTTGTATGGTTTCTTTGATGGGGACATTAGTGTATAAATTGGTTATATCAAAAGATGCCAGAGTTGAGTTATGTGGGATGTGTATGTGTTCAGTTTTCCTGACTAGGTCAATGTTGTTTTTGATAGATGTGTTGTTACTGAGTTTTATGTTTTCTCTGATTATTTTGTCTAGTTGTTTTGCGATTTTGTGGGAGGGGGCCTGTGTGTTGTTTATTAATGGTCTGATTGGAATGTTAGGTTATGTATTTTTGGTAATGCATTTAGTTTAGGGGGGTTAGGTTTTATTTGTTTAAGGTATTTGGCGTTTTCTGGTTTGATTATATGTTTAGTGTTGTTTATAAATTTATTAATCTGTTTATGAAATTTTAGTGTGGGGTCTTTATTTATTTCCGTTATATTATTTTCGTTGAAGAAACTTTCGATTTTAGTGTTTAATTGGTGTTTGTCCATTATGACACTAATGTTACCTTTGTCGGCTTTTAGGATTGTTGTGTTGTGTTCAAGTAACTTGTGTTTTACACTATTAAGTGTTTTTATTTCATTGTTGTGTATTTTTGGTTTTGTAAGTGTGTTTTGAAGTTTTCTTTTTATGTCGTGACGTATCGGGTCTTGGTCGTTAAGGTGCGTGTTTTGTACAGCCGTTTCTGCGTCTATGATAATGTCGCGTATGTGTTTATTGTGATTTTTTATGTTAGTTGTATTGGTATTCAAATTATGTTTCAGTCCTTTGTTTAATAAATCCATTTCATGTCATAAATTATTTTAGAAATTAAGGCATAATACAAAAAGAAATATTTAAGCATATTTATGCTCTGTTGGTTTTCCACCGTGTTTACAATATAGATATTGTATTTTATTTATTATAATGATCCTGTCACTCACTTTGAAAAAAAGCTGGCCACAGTGAAGATTCAGAACTATTTCCTGTAGATGACAAGAGAGCAAGAGAGGTGATAGAACTTTATAAAAATAAGAACAATTTTAATAAAGACGATAGCTAAAAGTTGCCGGCAGTTTGAAAACCTGTTTTAAAATGCCTCATTAGTATGGGTGAAAAGTTTAGTTTTAAGAGAAATAAAACAGTGTCTGTTAAACTGAAAAACCGTTGTTATCAAGGAAAGCATGGAAGTTTAGTTTCAGTTATATTTATTTGCAACTAAGAGTTCTCTTTACAAAATAGACTCTTCTCTAGTAACTGACCAGTTCTCTTAGTTACACAAATATACAAGTACATACTATACACAACCAATAATAAAAGTACCCAAATTAAATAGAATTGCACTGAATAAAGACCCAGTTAATGGAAACTTGACTGTGAACCTGCTGCTCATGTAAGGCATTTTATAGTTGCTCACTGCTTTTTATAGTCATAATAATTGCTTTTTACCTGTGTGCCATAATAATATCTAGACCCTTTCAGGTTTCATTGGATTAATTGAGGTTCCTTTAGAATGTGCAAGTCATGTAGGCTATACACAATATTTATGTTGCATCATTGTATACTGACAGGTGTACAATGTACAAGGGCTATTCAGAAAGTAAGTTCCAATAAGGTATTAAAGGAAACTAAGAATATATTTACAAAACATTTTTATTGCTACTTGAAGTACACACCTTAAACTACTCTTGTGTATATAGTTTCCGTCATTTCTGGAACACTTTTCGTAGCGAGGCACCAGGCTTTGTATACCTTCATCGTAGAAATTTCCCATCTGTGGATTTAAACCATGTACGTTAATGTTAAACAGTTAGATGGTTTGACATCATTGGCCACCAAGGATTTCCCATGCTTGAAAAGGTGATATTCGCTTGCCATGATATCTGGGTGGTGTTGCATTGCAGCGGCAGTGTGTGTGCACTGACATGATTCATCACAATGTCTCAGGTACACATCCTACATCACTTACTCTGTATTGGACTAAGCAGAAAAGTCGTATCCATCTTGTTACCACTGAATCGCTCACTGCTTCTCCATAAGTATCGAAAATCTGACAGTGAATTTAAATCGTTTTAATGCCTTTTGCATTCAAGAACCTAATCACATACCTGCTTACACATGCGGCAGGTGTCTCGAATTTCTTCCACATTATAAACACGTCCAATGAAGCTTACTCAGTGCACAGTTGTTTGCAAATGGCATCGTTGGCTGGCCAACAAATCAACAAACTAGCCGCGCATGCACAACAGCATGATGGCATTGATACCGTGGTAATATTTAAAAACGAAACGTAGTTTCTGAATAATTCTCGTAATAATGTACTTTGACAGGTAAGAAGCATCACTCAAACTGAGTACAAAACCAAACTTCCATAAAGTATGTATTGATTACCAGGGCCACCGGGGGGGGGGGGGCAACCAGGGCAGTTTGCCGTTTTCCCGGAGTAATAGTGAAGTGTGAAGACGATACTTGAAGTGGATAGTAAAAAATTGTAATTTTTCCGATTTTCCGCTCTATTTCTGCTTACTATTTTAGACAGTTTTGGAAAAAAATTTTCAAAAAAGTACCAGTACCAACTAATTCAGAATTACCCGTATGTGGCATGAATAAAAATTTATGGCTATAGGATATTATGTTCTTGTGTGTGTTTCAGGTTTCAGGTTCATAAAATAGAAGAAAAAAAATGAAACAGTCACATAAATCCAGATCAGCAAAAAGAAAAGAAAAGAGAGAAAAGTTAATGGGTGAAGAACGAGGAACAAGAGCGCTTCATGCTTTTTTCAAAGTGAATTCTAGCCAATCCGAATCTCCAAGCAACTTCGTTTGCACTTCGATTACTGAGGAAAATAATCAGATGAAAAACGAAAGTATAGATGACAATTTGTAGCAAGTCGAAATGTCTAAAACTGCCGACTGGTCAGCGGAGATTGTTAATGAAAATGAAAATGAATTTCCTGAAGAAACAAATGAATCTGATATTTCCCTTGAAAATAATTGTACGAATAGTAATGATAATAACGAGAAAGACGAAAACCCTGAAGGTGTTCAAGATTTTCCATCCAATCGTTTCAATAATGCCTTTGAAAATAACAGCGCAGATTATGTCAATAATGAAGTAACTGAAGGAATCCATGAAGATTTTCAGGATTTCACTTCAAATGATCTTGCTAAATGGGAAGCTTTAGACGCAAATAAGAGGCAATGGATTGTTTTAAAAGGGCCACCACCTACTCCTGAAAGCTTCCCTAGAGATAAATCAGGAAGGGGTTTTCCACAAGCAGTTTTTTTTAAATATCAGACCAATGGTGAGAGCGTGAAAGGGACTGGCTTGTTTGGAGCGAAGAAGCAGCATCCGTTTTTTGTTTCCCATGTACACTTTTTAAAAGTGAAGACGATACTCAGCAAATGTATAAGTCACAATTATGTCAAGGTGGAATTAATGACAAATGGAGAAAACTTTATGAAAAAGTTAAAAGCCACGAAGCTAATATTTGTCACTTGAAAAATTATATTACATGGAAAGAACTTTGTGTTACACTTCAAGGCAAGGGGGGCCATGATGAAGCACTGCAACGAAGCATAAAACAGGAAGAGGAAAAATGGAGAGCTGTTGTTGTTGTTCTTTTTTTTAGCAAAACGAAATTTACCATTTAGAGGATCTCATTCAACAATCAACTATTACGAGAGTGGTCTTTTTCTTGCAACCCTCCAGTTAGTAGGAAGATACAATAATGATATTGCTCAGCACCTAGAAAGTATTTTTAAGAGCAGAGAATCAGGAAAGAGACTTTCGGCTCACTATTTGTCATGGCAAATAGGTTTGTGGACTTTCTTCCAAAAACCTGGCCTTAACACCCTTAAATTTTCCAGACATATTAGAGGCGTTAACATAGCCTTGGCCTCGGCACAGACTCAAATCCTACTGACAATCTTTTAAAACACTTTTAACTTGATCTGCTATTCCTTCTCCTGTTTTCTTTTCGAAGTCGGTCAATTTCAGAAATCTTTCATGAACTTTCCACTCCCCGTCTTGACACAAGACATATCTAATAATAAATAGTAACTGTTCACTATGAGAAACGTCTGGCGTCCCATCTACGATAATACCATAGTAGAGAGCTGACCTAATTTCTTCAAGTATTGATTTTACAACTTCATCTGCACATTACACCTTGCAGTGCGCACACCTTACATTTGTGCGGAACGCATGCAATGGAAACAAGTGTTGAAATAAAATCCTACTTTGGAAATGTCCAAAAACTATACAATGTTTTTGCAGAAAGCCCTGCAAGATGGAAAATTCTATAAAATAAAGCTGGCATATCCCTCCATTCTACCTCGAAAACAAGATGGAGTGCAAGAATAGAAGCAATTAGTCCTCTTACTAAACAACAGAATGACGTATTGTCAGCGCTCAATGAATTTGAAGAACTTGACTTATCAGCTGAAGTTCAAGCAGACGTCAATGCGTTAATTGAGTGGATGAGTTCTTACGAATTTGTTATTATCACCACAGTTTGGTACAAACTGCTAAAATGAATCGACATTAGAAATACAATTCTACAAAGTCCCAAACTTTGAAGTAGTACACATGAATTAACTGTTTAAAATATTAAAAATTGTATTACCTACCTTTATTGGTAATTGACCAAGGTGTCGTCTGGTGTACTTAGCAGAGAAAAACAGGTGAATGCAATTGACCAAGACAGATTTATATTTTCACTGAACACATTTTTTATTTCATCTTACTTTGTCATCAAATACCACCATACCTCCCACATCAACAACTTTATCTTTCTTATATGTTACATTAAAAATAGATTTTGAAATATACTTAACCTATTTATTTAACTAGACTAAATCTACTGTACAGCAACCCAGTTTGCTCACACACACTCTTTCATGCATCTACCCCACTCATTTGGATTTAAAATAAGGAATCTATATTGTGAAATTTAAATAACAGATTAACCGTGATACAATTACGTTTGTAAGCATCGTCGCTGTTGACCACGTGCTGCGTCCTGCATTTTCGTCACACTATGTCCCAAAAAGGTTATTGTTTTAATTTTGAAAAAAGGTTCACTTGATCTTAACTTGGCCCACTGTTGATTTAAACTTTTTACATTGTTTTACACATCTTAAACACACAATTTGCTGGCCGGCCAACCCTAATCTGCCCGAGCAACGCTTTATACGACCGGGCGGTCAGAAAATTGTAAATCGACTGACGCTACTCTTAGCCTCACTACGGCTACATCCGCTACATGTTCACCAGCTTGCGCTCTGATTCGTGGATAAAATCACATGACATGGTCATTAGTGAAATTGCAATTTCCTTTCCGGGAGCGAGTCTGTGTAATGTCTCACAGTCCCGAGGCTCGCTAAAACTTTTATTATGCTTTTTCCCAACGGAGGCGCAATCATCCGCGCACAGGTTCACATTCCAACGCCTTAAGAAACAGTGCTTATTGCAGGGCGCTGACAAAATGTGCGTCTTGGTGCCCCGACAAAGTAAAACAAGGAATGTTGATTGTTCAAACTGAGGCCCTGTTTGGGTAAACCCGGTGTACTACATTCACAATTAATAAAGAAAACCCCTCAAAACTGTCCCATTACAACTTTGCCTATCAGACGCAACAGATAGCATAAGAGGGCTCATTGATGATATTCAATTTTTGAGGAATTCTTGGCACCAACTTCTTGAAGAATCGAAAAACAACATAGCTATACAGTTGAAAATCAATCCACAGCTACAGGAATTCAGATTACGGAAGAAAACAAGATTTCATGACACAGGTGTTGAGGACAAGGAGCACACTTTCAAGTCGCCTGAAGAAGACTTACAGTACAAATTTTCAACCCAGCCTTAGACATTCTTTTGACGCAACCGAAAGACTTGGCAGAAAGAATGTCAGAATTTTCAAGACTTTTTTCGCCGATATTGACTCCACCCACTGCAAAAGAAGAAGAACACGGTTCGAATGAAGAAAATGGAAATTCCAAAAAGGAACATTTTTTCAGTGCCAAAGAGATACAAGAACAAGCTGAAGAACTTGCATCAGCTTATCCTTCAGACTTAAAAAAAGATGAACTGAATGCTGAGCTTTCTCTTTTTTATGAAGTTCGTAAAGAGTCAAAGATATGTGTAAGCGGTCATATTTCTTCAGCTCTAGAACTTTTGAACATGATTTTCAAGAAGGGATTGGAGTCCATCTTTCCTCAAATCTGCATGGCTCTTCGTTTGCTGATAGTGACACCAGTGTCTGCTGCATCTGGTGAGAGAGCTTTTAGTAAACTTACGTTGATTAAGAACCGTTTGCGGTCAACAACAAATGAGGACAGACTAAATCACTTGTTAATGTTAAGTATTGAACACGAAATCGCCGACAGATTGTCTTTTGAAAATGTAGGAAATGATTTCACTGCAATGAAGGCTAGAAAAAAATTTTTGAATTTTCACTACTGTGCAATGTTAGGTTTTTGTGCTTTCTAAGCTTGATACTCAGCATTTTTTTTTTCACAAAACATTTAAAATTGCATTGCTAAACTGAAAGATGTAAGTTAAAAGCAGCTTCTTTGAAAAAAATATTAAAAAGAGCTTGAAACTAAGTATTATTGTTTATGTATAAAAGTAAAAATTACCTCTGTATGTATTAATAAAACTTACTTTAATTTTTTTAAATGTTTTAATTTGCCCTGAAATAGTTGATGGGACAAGGGACAAGTAGTATCAATTAGGTAATCGTTTGGGAGGGTAGGCCTGCTATAGGCTATAGGGCTAAAATGTTAAAGAATGTAGAATGCGGAAGAGTGGCAAAGGTTGGTTAGGCCATTGGGGTGAGAAGTGATAGCTGGTGGGGGCCCCCAACTCAAAATTTGCCCCGGCCCCCAAATTTCTCTCGGCGGCCCTGTTGATTACTCATCATTAACTCTACCATTAACAAATCTGTTAGTTGACAAGTTTCATTATTTAGTTGTTTTGATAGTTCATCCTCTTTTTTCACAGTACTAAATTAATATAGAATATAGAACTTTCACTTGTGAAACTTACTTGTTTTCTGCCGTACGCGTTTCAGCGTGATGTGTGCCTTCATCAGCGGTATCAGACAGACTGCCAGTAACTCGTAACGGTTTTATTTCGAAGGTTTAGTGGGGGTGGCGTGTGGTGGAAGGGGATTGCCGCGGGGATCCGAATTATTGTTAGTTTTATGTATAATTGTGTCAAAAAGTGTGTATGATTTATAGTGTAATTGGTCGTTAAGTATGCTGTTTGGTTGTGTTGTGTAGTGTTTGTATATTTCATATTGTTAAAAAAAAACTTAACACAGCAGAACAATATGAAATATACAAACACTACACAACACAACCAAACAGCATACTTAACGACCAATTACACTATAAATCACACACACTTTTTGACACAATTATACATAAAACTATAATGTGAGACATATCAATATAAGCTTCGAGGCGACTGCGGTATTGCCATGTCGCTTCACTCCCCGCCTTTGCCTACGCATAACCAAGTGTAATGTGTGACAACGTTGGAGGGCGAGGGGCGGGGAAGAGCTGTTACTATTGCGTAACCTCGAAGCTTACAATGCTAAGTCCCGTACTATAACAATAATTCGGATCCCCGCGGCAATCCCCTTCCACCACACACCACCCCCACTAAACCTTCCAAATAAAACCGTTACGAGTTACTGGCAGTCTGTCTCATACCGCTGATTAAGGCGCACATCACGCCGAAACGCGTACAGGAGAAAACAAGTAAGTTTCACAAGTGAAAGTTCTATATTCTATATTAATTCATTATTTATTACATATGTTGAATTTTTCCTATAACTAAAGAGTTCGATAATGAAAAAATTAATTCAGTAATTTCTTCTATTACCCAGGAGGTAACCTTACACCTACCTATGACGGTTATTTGAATATAATGCTAACATAGTAGCAATAGTTAATTTAGAAAAGTTCATCAATTAACAGCATACTTCATCAATGACGTATTCATATTTGCTTATGACATATAAACTGGTGTGTGGGAAATGTGCATAAAAACAAGTACAGTCTAAAATTACATTTAAAAAAAGAACAAACAAACTATTTTATGTTATTTAATTTTTAACATATAATCTGTAATTTTCTGAGAAGGTTTACCTCAGAAGATAGTGTTTAGTAATGATTCTAGTGCACTATAGAGGAATATAGTATCAAGTGAAACCTATTACAGTGAAACCTGCCTAAGCCGGACGCCCTATATACCGGAAACCTGGACAAACGGAAAATAAATTTCAGAACGGAGTTATTTCCTACATAAAATAATACTCTAAACCGGAAAACTGCCTAACGCGGAAACGGAATAATTTTCGGGAACAGTTTGCGTAAATAACCTTACTAAGATGGATTATTTTATGCATAATACATAGCTACGTACTAAATTTTTTTGATCATTTTAAATTTTGAAAAAGTAATGGGCATTAATTTTCAGCGCGACTATACTTGCACCGAAGTTCTAGGAACCATTAACTCTAATCTTTCTTCAAGGACGCAGCAGGTACGCTATATGGGGTAACATCTGTAAGTGAAAGCAATGTACCGTTACTTCTTCCAACCCTCTTGTAATACACATGGTAGGGTACAAGTGCAGTGGCGGCGCTAACGAAACGGGGGCCCCCCCGTGAAACTAATTAGGGGGCCCTATAAAAAGGGTTAAATTTTGTATACGTAATAGGGGAAATCACTCAAATGAGTTTCTATTTACGTGTGTTTCACAACAATGGTTTGTGAATACTTTCTCGTCTATCACAAAGCGTTTGCAATTTGCAAAGGATGTTTTACACGTGTACAAACTCTTAAAATTCATTGTTGCTAAGTAGACAAAGTTCTATACAAACTATAAAAAAACCAAAATAAAAAGAATGATTTATTTTTACGTCAAAGATCTAAATTCAGACTATGAAACAGTACCGCACACAGAGTGTTAAAAATTTATTATTTAAAAACGAATATCAAAATAACATTCTAGCTTTTTTCAAACATTTAAATTAGTTTGTAACTGAATTTGTGAAATTCTTGAATATACTCTATAATATTCTCCTTAAGTCTAATCCAATTCAATAACACTCGAACTCAAGTAATGTACAATATTTACAGATGAGGATCAACCAAAGTTCACTGTTTTCCTAAGCCTAGTCTTCTTTTTTTAATAGCTAAGAACTTTTCAACCACTTCGTTGATATTAGTTTTCTGTGTCTCTTCATGCTCAATGCTTAACAGTGCCAAGTCACTCAACCGAGTTTGGGCCATAGTACTTCTTAAGTATGACTTAATTTAATTAATTTAAGTTTTGAAAAGCTTCTTTCCATTGTAGCTGTTGTGACAGGTATGGTTAAATAAAGCTGCAAAGCTGTAGTTAAGTCTGGGAGGCAACTCATAAGGCAGCTGTTTTCTTCAACCAGTAAATTCATCATTTCTCGAATTCTTTTCTTGTGTACAATTTCTTTGGCCATCAGAGCTTTGAAGGATATTACTTGGTCAGGCAGTGATGTGGAAAGGTCACCAGGATACACATTTACCAGACCCTTATTTTTCTCCACTATTGTCTCTTATGAGAAGTTTACTAAATTCTGAGGCGTCAGGAATGAAAACCTATCATCAATGCAACGCAATCCTTCGAATCTCATTTGTAGCTGAGCTATTACAATATCTAGTGTTGCATTGAAAACTTTTACTTCAAATGATTTCACTGGGTCGTCAATTCTATGGTCAACTGATAATTCAACAAAGAAGCGTTTTACAACTCGTTTACGCTTATTTTTTATGTTACAAGTTATGTCCCATGACTGGGCCAACTGGGGCCCCCCATGAGGGTCGGGCCCCCCCCGCGCCGCGGGGTCTGCGGGGGCCTTATCGCCGCCACTGTACAAGTGTTTGGTACTGTGTAGTGTATTCATTCTCAGTTTCATTCTGACAAGTGATTAAGTACGAGTGGAAGAAAACTGCGAACTTGACTGATTTTTAAATTTACTTTTTACTGTATTTGTGTACATAATTCAGTAACAATGACTTCTAAACATAAGACACTTACACTGGAGGAGAAAATTAAAGTTATTGAAGAACACGAAAAAACAAACGTCAGCTAAAGAATTAACCATGTTGTTTAAAGTGGGAAAACTCAAATTTATGACATTTTGAAAAACAAAATAAAAATTAAAGACGAGTGGGTAAAGGGAACAGCAGGACATGTGAAATGCATCACAAAATCTACAGACTATGATGAAATAAATCATGCTATGTTCGAGTGGTTCGTTAGTGTGCGCGCTAAAGGAATTCCTATTTCTGGACCATTGATACAGACTGAAGCTTTAGAGACAGCAAAAAAATTAGGCAAGCACAATTTCAAAGCGTCCAATGGGTGGGTGGCTCGAGAGTTTCAAACATCGCCATAACATTGTTTTTAATGCTGTGTGTGGTGAAGCAAATGATGTTGATATGCAGACAGTAGCGGACTGGAAAGGGAAAATAGGAGATCTAGTTGCGGGATATGAACCTAGAAATGTGTATAATGGTGATGAAACAAGTTTGTTTTTTAGAGTGTTGCCTTCAAAGACACTGACTGTATGTGGTGATAAATGCACAGGTGGCAAGCTGTCTAAAGAAAGACTTACGTTATTTATTTGTGCTAACATGACTTCCGACACCTGGATTGTAATTCCCTCCCAGTCAATTGGCGATCTAATAAAAAAGCCCGGATGACCAGTGCCATAATGGAAGAGTGGCTTCTTTCTTTTAATGGAAGAATGAAAAGTCAAGGTCGTAAGGTCATTTTGTTCTTGGACAATGCAACCTGTCATCCAAGGATTGATTTGTCTAATGTGAAGCTAGCCTATTTCCCCCCCAATACAACTTAAATTACACAACCTATGGATCAGGGTGTAATTTATACACTTAAATCCTTTTATAGGAAGTTTGTACTGCAGTCACTTGTTGCTAAAATCAACACCAGTACCAATGTTTCTCCGCTTGTTGAACAGATTAATGTCCTTGATGCTGTTAACTGGATCCATCAGGCCAAGAAGAAAATTCTCCCCGAAACAGTGAAGAAGTGTTTCCTTAAAGCTGGTTTTCCTGCACAAGCATCGGCGGATACACAAGATGTTACAGTGGAAATTTACAGGAAATTTCCGTTCTCTGTAAGCAAGGAAATCTGCCAGATGAAGCTGAAGATGTAGTAAATTTTGATAATGAACTTGCCACGACTGAAGACATTCAAAGTGCAGCTGATATTGCTGCCGAAAACAGCAGGTGTGAAGTCATGGAAGAAATGGATGACAATGATGAAGGCAACGAAAGGGAGCTAAAAATATGCACTTTTGGAGAAGCGCTATCTGTTGTGAGTGACCTTCAGGAATTTGCAGCTTCCAAGAATGTTCCAAAACTCCTGGAGTTGATGCAGGATGCAAAGGAGATCATACAACGTTCTCTTGTGAAGAAGTCGCGACAATGCACTTTGAAAGACATGTGGGGACAGAGAAACTGCAATTATTGTACGTAAGTTGAAAATACAGTAATACAATACATATGAACCTATTTTTTATTTACAGACTTTTATTTAAATTATTCCTTCATTGTAATCCTATGCGATCATATTTTTTGTACTTTGTTTTATTAAAACACAACCCTTTGTAAGACGGAAACCTGTGAAAATGGAAAAAATACCGGAACGATCACGTTCCGTTTTAGGCAGGTTTTACTGTACAACAGTTATTGATACAACAAGAATCTCCCCTAAAACCATAAAATATTCAGGTCTCACGATTAATTCTATTAATGGAATATAAAATTTCTATCTAAAATTGAAGGTATTCTGCAACAATTCTGGGCAAAATGCAAAGCAGCCCAGCAGAATGTGAAGAAGGAAGTCAGTCGGAATATCATTAAGTCTGACAGAAGCTATTGAGTCTTGTGAAGCACTCTTGGTGACTCTTGATGTAATAAAATCTTTGCTTCCTTTTCTATAAAACGAATGTGAAACAGACTGTCATTTTCTATGTTTTCAAACACGGCAGTCTAACGTTGAACAGTACAAGTAGTTTTCTGTCAATACAAAAAAAGTCTACTGTATCAAGCAGAACAAACAGTGAGTTAAGATTGTAGTATAGACAAGAGCGTACGTAGTGTATAGTATTGGATACATATAATACTATAGTTTCTCATTTTCTGTATTGTTTGTGTTCTGTACTCGCGAACCTCGTCTTTGTCAGAATACTAGGTGTGATAAAAAAGTATCAGGATTGATACTGGCAATGCCAAGTCACCGGACTTGGCTCCAAAAAGCGACACATACGTTTACAGTATACTAATTACTCGATATAAGTTTTATAATAACAGATGATCTTGTTTGTTTACAAATGCCCATTGTTGTGTTGTGTGTTAATCTCATTTGGCGCATTTACCATGTCAGAAAAAATTGATCAGAGAATTTGTATCAGATTTTGTCAAAACGTTGGTGAAACATGTAAAGATACATTTGAAAAGTTACAAAAAGTTTATGGGAAGATTGTATGAAAGTGTTTATGGGGAACAGGTTTAAGCGTTTTAAAGATAGGTGTGGAAGTGTTGAGCGTTCAGGAAGGCCTTTAACCAGCAAGACTGACCACGTTGAGCTTGTGCGTGCTTCTGTGCGAGAAACCGCTGAATCACCATTTGTGAGCTAGCAAACGATTTAAATATTAGTTTCGGATCAGTTCAGTCCATTCTTACTGATGAGTTGGGAATGGGATGTGTTTCTGCAAAGTTTGTACCAAAAGTGCTCACAGCTGACCAAAAAGATGCCCAGGTGTCAGTCGCTCAAGACCTGCTTGAATGTGCTAAAAACAATGAGAACTTCATTAAATCGATCGTAACGGGTGATGAATTCTCGAAGACCAATAAAGGCAAAACAGAGCCGAAGCAAAGTCAAGACCATGCTCACAGTTTTCTTTTATCACAAGGGGATTATCACCATGAATTTGCTCCACCAGGCCAAACAGTAAACCAGGATTACAAAATTTCTGTTTTGAGGCGATTGAGGGATGCAATTCGATGAATAAGCTCTCAGTTGCATCAGAGTGGTGAATGGTGGCTTCAACACGACAATGCACCAGCCCACACGTCACATGCTGTTCAGCATTTTCTTGCTAAACACAACACTCCGCAGCTTCAGCATCCTCCATATTTGCCAGATATGGCTCCCTGTGACTTTTTTCTCTTTCCGAAGACAAAAAATCAATTGAAAGATAGATTGTTTCAAGACATAGAAGAGATAAAAGAAAATGTGACGAGAGAACTTAAGGCTCTTACAGAAGATGACTTTAAGACATGCTTCGAACAGTTGGGAAAGTGCTGCAAGAAGTGTGTGGTTGTGGAAGGGACTATTTTGAAGGGGACAAGTTTACAAATCTGTAACTCTTGTATATTTATATAAATAAAATCAATCCCGATACTTTTTTATCATACCTTGTATGTATGAACTGTGAAGAAATTGATGTTGTTCAGATACATAATATTTACCTACCCTGTTGAAATAAAAATAAATTACTACACTCTATTATAAAACCGCTGTGTAATGAAAATTCGCTCTACAATAAATATTTCTGGTCCATGTGGTACTGTTATTTTCAGATTTCACTGTAGGTTGATGGTATTGGAAGGGGATGCCTCACCACACAGCACGATGTCCTTGGCTGGTGGTTAATAGAATCTGCTGAATTCATGATACTCATACACTCTTATAGGCCTATATTTAATTCCTACATCAACAGCTTTCACACAACAGTATACTTTTTATTGGCAATATAATACATATTTATGGGCTTAATAGAGCAGTGGGTACGTGGCGACTGCCTACTAATTTCGAGGTCCCAGATTCATTTCCTGGCCACGCCATAAAAAACGAGGTGGACTCAGCCTGTGGAAACTAGGATAACATCCTGGGATAGTAATGAGTGGGTGACGCATAGTGTTGGCCAAAGTACCTTCCTTGTATGCCGGACGAATTACATAAGGCGTCCTACCAGGAAGTAAAAAAAAGGAAAAGGGAGAATTATTGTTGTTATTATTATGTAATATGCATTTCAATGGTTTTAACTATGATCATCAAATATTATAACGTATTTGATAATTTTAATATTTATTAACACTTTTCGAGTCCTAGCCACCTTGGAAGGCTGCCTACCGCTGTGACCTGAGGGTTTTTACATAAATTTATACCTAATTTAAAAAACAACCTTTTATTTATCCCCTATATACATACAAGGGCGGTCTGAAAAGTTCTCGGCCTAACAATGAAAAAACAAATTTATAATATAAAACAAATTTTTATTTTTCCACAATCTCATTTTAGCGTAACACATTTATTCCAGTGATGTTCCAATCCCGCTATCCCGTCCCTGAAGTGGTTTTCTGTAAGGTCTCCAAAATTCCTTTCTACAGCTGAAATCATCTTTTGATCCAAAGAAAAACCCTGACCAGCAAGAAAGAGTTTGAGTTTTGGGAAAAGATGAAAGTCTAAGGGAGCCAAATCTGGGGAATAGTGAAGACATTCCACAATTCATGCGGACATTTGTTAATCTTCCCGTTGCCAAAACTCTTTTGTGGGTAGATGCATTGTCTTGGTGAAAAATTGTTTTCTTCTGCAAACCGAGTCTTTTTTCACAAATTTTTTTCGTCTAGTTTCAATAAAAGGTTGCAATAATATTCCTCGGTTATTGTTGCACCTATTTCAAGGTAATCGATGTACAAAACACCTTTAGCATTCCAAAACACTGACACCATGATTTTTCCTGTTGATGGAATTGACTTTGCCTTTTTTGGTGCTGAACAACCAGCTTCTATCCACTACTTTGACTGTTTGATCCATTATAATAAATCGATGCACAAAATCTGCTTTGTTCTTGTTAAAATGCTCCAAGCACTGTTAAGATATTTTCATGTGCATGAGTTTTTGATCTGCTGTGAGCAAGTGCGGCACCTACCTAGTACAACAAAGCTTCTTCATTTGCAATTCCTCATGTAAAATATGTCTGATGCGTTCTTTCGAAATGCCTATAGTCTCAGCAATTCCGTGCACTTTAATTTGTCGGTCATCCAAAACCATATTATGCACTTTTTCAACGGTTTCTGGAGTTGTTACCATTTTGGGATGTCCTTCACGTGCATCGTTTTCCAGACTGGTACATCCACATTAAAACTCAGCAGTGTATTTTTTAACTGTTGAAATTGAATAAGTCCCCATACACTTTAATGAAGTTGAATAAATTTCGCTTGGTAAACCTTCTTTCACAAAGAACTTCATGACCGCAAATATACTCAATTTCCTCCATTTTACAGCCACATCCACGATAGTGCTGCTGCCTATGGTCGAGGCCGAGAACTTTTCAGCTCAAATCATCCTCTTTCATATGATATAATACGTGTCCAATAACACGTTAAACATAATCCACTGTATGTATCCAAATTATATCATTTTCAAGTTTTATTTTCCCCAGAGCAATATTGTCACACACCAATATCCAATCCAGAATTTTTAGAAGTTCGTACATTTCATCTTCGGCTAGATATTTACATGAATCAATTATAATAAACCATGAAACTAACACAACAAAAGACTTAAAGCATGTCAGTGTAAACAACATAAAATGGCTTTGCTTGAAATGCACATGTTTAGAAACAAAGAAAATAACACTGTTTGTTTTCCATCTGAATCTGGCCTCTGCCACTGTGTTGGAGAATTAAATACCAGCCTATTACTGTTACCAAACAAACCTACACACGTATAAGAGTCACCTAGTTCACGCTGTTAAAATCATGGATTAGTTTCGCTCATACTTAGAATCTGAGAGTGGAATGACATGGACTGTACAGCAACCCAGTTTGCTCATGCACTCAATCATTACTCATACTTTTTATACTGTAAAGCGCTTTTTTATTGAATTTTCATAATTAATATTGGTGAATTGAAATTAATTAAAACTGAAATATTTTGTCTGTTCAAACTGCTTAAATTAGGTACTCATCCCTTCATCCATGTGGTTACACCATCACTGTTAACACTTGATTCTGCTGACACACTCCGTTTATAAGTTTAGAATGTTATTATTTGCCGGTTACTTCTGTTCAATCACTATAACATGATTGACTGTTATGTTAAATTAAAATAGCAGGATTTACTGGTCGGCCGACCCTAATTAGCTCGAGCAATATTTTATATGACCTCGCGGTCAGGAGTTCTAAGTCGACTGAGGCAGCAAGCTGCCGCGGTGACGCTCTTCGTTCTTTGTATGTAAATCACCACGTGGCTGCTAACCAGATGTCTTTTCCATAACTCGTTCTCTCATTGGCTTAAAAGGCACCACGTCACACAATAAACAGTTATATTTTCGTGTTCCTTCTGTTTTTGACTTTGAGTTGGAGAGTACAGAGAGCGGCACACACGCACATTCCAATGTTTTATCGCTCTCGTACCTAGTGCCGCCTGGCACAAGGTAAATACAGGGTGTTACATAAATTAAGTTTTTGTGACCATAAATGGTGCCCAAACAGACTAGCCCCAAACAATTATTAAATCAAAAAAATAGACCCTTCTCTTAATTCACCCCGTTACAATACCCCCCCCAATGAGAGGTTTTCTTTCTTCGTATTGTTTAAATTAGCAGCCATCCTTACTATTTCTTTTATGAATTTGCTAACTGCTATAATTTTTTATTGTTCGACTAAGCTTTTCGTCATTACTGACATCTTCAGGTCTTATACGCCGCTTTTTTCTGTTAATGGAATTTCTTCTGTTTTATCATTTTTTATATATTCGAATACATTTTTCGTTTTCTTTATTCCTATCTGTATTTCATATTTTTTGAAACATTTTTGTAACATTTTTGTTTGATATCCTATGTACGTTATTGCTCCTTTATATTTCTTTTCTTCATTTGTTTTTTCTTTTTTGTTATTTTCTATTTCTTTATTTTCCTCTATTTTCTTAACTATTCTATTAATTATTTTAGGGTTGTAATTATTATTTTTTGCTATTTGTTGTATTTTCTTTAATTCTTTTTGTTTGAGTTCTTCTAGAAATTATCTAGAAAATGAAGAACTCAAACAAAAAGAATTAAAGAAAATACAACAAATAGCAAAAAATAATAATTACAACCCTAAAATAATTAATAGAATAGTTAAGAAAATAGAGGAAAATAAAGAAATAGAAAATAACAAAAAAGAAAAAACAAATGAAGAAAAGAAATATAAAGGAGCAATAACGTACATAGGATATCAAACAAAAATGTTACAAAAATGTTTCGAAAAATATGAAATACAGATAGGAATAAAGAAAACGAAAAATGTATTCGAATATATAAAAAATGATAAAACAGAAGAAATTCCATTAACAGAAAAAAGCGGCGTATAAGACCTGAAGATGTCAGTAATGACGAAAAGCTTAGTCGAACAATAAAAAATTATAGCAGTTAGCAAATTCATAAAAGAAATAGAGAGGTTTTCAGCCGAAACAGAAAAACTCTCATTGCTAACCCTAAGAGGATCGGTGAGGATATGGCGCCAACAACCCCCCTTTACTCCTTAACACATCATGGGTAAACTACCCCTCTAGCTCAGCGATTATGGCTACACCTGAACGAGATTACTGGACTGCTCAGTGCGAGATCCCAACACCATAAAATCGGACAGGTACTCACCACAGTACCACCTGACATTTTAACATTCCACCAAAAAATCAAAACTGGCCTTATACCATACCAGATCCTCAACCGATATGTTCCCCTTACATACATACTGGGTTGCCTTTAGCAAATACTGGGTGCGTACACATACTCATGATTTTATTGAATACAATATCTATATACTACTTTGTTGATCTTAAATTCATAAAATATTTTATATTTTAACTTCAATTCCTTTTCTCAAAAAAATTACGTTACGGTTTCAAATCAACATAAATCAAACAAATCAAATTAAATAGTTGAAATTTTGTTCACCTAGAGAAATTAATCTAAGTCCAATCTCAAAGATTCATATTACCATTAATTTGATCATCTCTTTCTATTTACTTTCAAAATTTCAAAATCTTTTAAATGAATTACAACTCTTCTTAACTAGCTGCTAACAATCATAATAAACAAAATAAAATGAACACCTTATTTTATCATATCTTCCCTTATCATTACATTTGCTTACAACATATATAAATCAATTAATACATTTGCAACACACATAATCAACAATATATACTGAGCACCAAAACACAATCTGTACTTTAAACAAAATTAATTTTTTTTTTCCAAAATAACTCTCTTAACAATTTCCAAGAAAAGACAGAATTATTTAATTATATTAATTAACAAAAGAATCCATGAGTCACTTAAGAGAAACATATCATGTCTCTAACATCAGTCATCAGCTGATCTCTCAGGGTCAGGTGAATGACCTTACTCTAGATACACTACACAAACTTATACCATGTAAAACACATAACATGTGTTTACAATTCTTACACTCTATCATAGTACAATAATAACATAATAAATTCCTTAGCATTAATCTTTTCAATGTCAGTAAATTCGTCTATAAAATAATCATATGGAGTAAAACATATGTAAATCAATTACTTTCGTACCCATTGTCTACTGTAATCATCTCTTGAATCAAAACAAAATCATTTAATTAGCTTATTACTTATTCAGTTTACGTCAGTTTAAGCTTTCAATTCATTACTCCCCTGAGTAACCTCCTTACCACACACACTATGACCCCCCCACTGGACTGTGGCGTCCAGTTGCTTCCACAAGAATGGAAGTTTATTAGGGGTAGATGCTGCCTACCCCGTTCTTGCTTCAGCGTTATATAAAAATTCGTATTACTGATGTCCGAGAACACCAGTAATCCTACTATTATGATTCATACAGCCTTAATACAGCACTACCACCACCTTCGATGATAGCCGCTGTTCCATAGTTATGTAGATTCCCCTGAGTTACCTCCCGGTTAATTTCTAAGTTCACCAATTTAGTGGTTATATTTACATTATAATTGTCTTGATTGTTCATCATCTTCTTTCACAGCACTACACTTTATCTAAAAATGAAACTTTTACTTGTGAACTTACTGTTTTTTCTTCTCGTCGAACGCGTTTCGGCATCGTATTCGCCTTCTTCAGCTTAGAGACAGACTGCCAGTATTTAGTAACGGTTGTTGTTACATTATAAATCCACGGTCAGGGATCGGTGAAGCCGTGACCGCCCGAAAGTTGGGGAAACTACTAAAAAGACATACAAGATTTACACTGACACTGCTACTGCAATTCACAGATGGTAAACCCTTATATGTTTGGCTATATTATTATTTAGTTCAAAACCTCTGAGCCTCATATACACTTTACCGTTCAAACATCAAACATTTTACTTGATTTAAATTGCATTATAAACTTCATACTTACATTACATCACTCATATACTCGAATACAACATGATCACCTACCGTCATAAACACAAAAATATAAACATTTCTCACCACCAAACAATGTACATAACTCCATGTATCTTCTGAAACATAACAATCATATGATTCCACAACTAAATACATTTTACATTTATTCATTTATTATTTATTATCAAATCATATAAAATCATTTAGTTAATTAATCAATTAATTCATCGAAAATTTATTTTAATTCCATCAGTTATTTAAACACAACATTACTTTAATTATCTTATTCCAAAATAATTACAATTCAGTTGTTTTATAAACTTCCTTATTACTTTTATTTGTTTAGTTTGATAAAATATTATTATTAAAATTAATTACTACTGCATACATACATTGTTTACGTAAAATATATCTTACAACACAAACACAATTAATTTCCCTATAAATTTATTTACAATTTTTTGTCATTATTTTATTGTTTACCACACCTCATTTTATAAAACAGTCCAATTCAAAACCATTAATCACATAATTAAATGCTCATGAACATTAATTGTTTTACCCCCCATCATCGTACAATAACCTGGTTTTACGTTTACACAGTTCATTTTTTATTAAACTCATTATATCATTTTTATTAATATAAAGATTATCCAAATTTTTATATTCTTCCACAATACCAATAGGATTATTCCATGTTATTAAATCATATAATTCATTATCACCGAGTATAGTCCAGTCACCTTTAGTATGATCTGTCATAGTTATGTCAATCACAATTTCATCAACCTTATCATCATTTGCTGTACTAACTATTTCACAAGGTAAGTACTTATTATCCCTAACTCTTTCCATATTTAACCTCTTTATTAAGTTTTATTCCATTGTGACAGAACACGGGTATAGAACAGTTTAGAACAAAGGCAAGACGTAATAGCATTGTGCGATCAGTACCGAGGTATGCAGCCACCTCAGATTTCCAAGAACTTTGTTGAATGTGACAGCGCGCACGCACGCGTCAAGTGAGTATGCGCTCGGAGTGACGCTACTTCAGAAACTCACAATGGCCTAGAGGGGAATTGTTGCCTTGCACACGTCCCCATGAAAGCGGATATGAAAACTTAAGATCCGCCCATCTCGTGACGTTAGCCAGTGCCTCACCGAGATCGTATACTGTCGTCACCCCAACAACTATATGGATTGCATGGGACGAACAAATACAAGGCTTTGGTTTCCTCAACAACGACGAAATCGAAGTAGCGGCGAACGCCTTACCGTTCTGCCCAGTTTTTGCCTAGCTATAGTACCTGCAGGTACAAAGCCCAGTGGGCTCTTCAAAATTTTGTTATAATTATCCGAAAAAAAGTGAGTTTCGGTCAAAAATGAACACGTAGTAGTGAAGCGAAAACTAATCAACCAGAGACACCATCAAATACTTATTTCGGACATACTAACAACTACAAAAAATGAAACGGAGTGCTCGAACTATTTCCGCGTGCCGGCAGGGATGGGTTTTCTTCTAAAAATGTTAAGGGATTTATAATTGTCTGTGTGTCTGTGAGAGTGTAAATTGCAGGCTGGGCTGTTTGTGTTTTTTGTGTTTATGTGTGATGTACAAGGTAAGCGTAGTATATAAGTCAATACGGTAAAATTACATATTACAATGAAGCTGTATTCCAGTTAAAAAATACCCTAAAAATAATAGAGGTTTTGTAAACATACCAGAAATTAATAATGAGTAATTCGAAACAGAGCATATTAAATGAATAATAAAGATTCAGTAAATTCTCTTCATACAAAATGTGTATTAATATTTATTTCGTAACCTCACACTGTTTCTGACCTCGCTTATAAAAGAACTCTGGGGACCCTTAGGAAGATCGGTAAGTAACGAACAATTAAAATAAAAGTATGAAAAAGTGTGTTTTTATACAAATGGCGCCGAACAGGGACATTATATAAAATAATTATATAAATAAGCCAGAATTCAGAAACAGAGTGGGTATCGAAAGGATATAAAAGACGTAAAAGTAAGGTTATGTTGTAACTACACATGGTAGAAGACAGTAAAATAAGTTTATATATAATAAGATTGTGTAATATTTATTACACGGAATAATTTTGTTTTTTTTTGAAAGAAATATTTAAATAAATTTTAAAATGGCAGATAACGAGAACGTCAGCCTAACTGACAGTACAAATGAAAGCCAGACAAGCGCAACCGAATCACAAATTATGAGTGGAGAAATTATTCTCTCAACACCAGTCCCGACTAACAGGGCTGACGAAAATCAAATAATGAAAATGATGCAAACGCTTTTTAATATACAAAATAATAAGTTCGATGAGAAATTTAGTAACCTTGATGAAAAATTTAGCGAACAGAAAAGTGAAATTAGAGAAGTTCAAAATAATTTTAACGTAAAATTTGAAGAAGTAAAAAATGAAATCAGAAAGCAGAATATTAGTTTTGACAGACGAATCAATGAAATAGATGTACGTTATACAAATATGCATGAGCAAGTAGTAGAAATAGTTAATGAGAAATTCAATGCTAAAATAAATGATTTAGATGACAAAATCAATACAATCAATGAAACAGTAATTAGCACAGTTCAAAACCAAATAGAGACACAAAGTAAAGAGATAGAAAATAAATGTTTAGCTACAGTAGATAAGCAGATAGAGATGAAAACCAAATTTGAAATAAATAAACAAATAGACATTAAAACAACCGTTTTACAAGATCAGTTAGAAAATTTTGAGTCAAATGTAATAAGTATAGCAGAGAATATAGAAACAGTAAGTAAAGCTATTTCAGAGCATGCAGATAATACCAACTGTAAAATAAGTACCATACAAAGTAAGCTTAGAGAAATAGATGAATTCAGTTTACAAACTATTAATAATATATATGACAAATGTACTGTAATTGAGAATAATTTAATGAGTGTGAAGAATGAATTACGGGGGGAATTTAACAAAAAATTTACCGGAGTTACTGAAAGGGTTATCATAACTAGAGATTTACACAACGAAATTGAATTAGAAACATTTAGCTATGAAAACCGAACAATACATCCAATGAGATTTATAAACCAAACCCGGGAATACAACCATTTCAATAACAGTAATTGGGAGGTGCAATTAACCAAAATAATCAAATGTTTTAGGGGTAGTTCAGTAGTGTGGGCGGAAGCACATCGGTCAGAATGGGACTGTTATGAGACATTCGAAAGAGCATTTAAAGGGAAATATTGGACCGAAGATGAACAAGAAATACTAAGAAGCCGTATAATGGGAACGGGCGATTTTTTAGGACACCCTAATAATAATTTAACGATATACGTGACTAAGTTATATAACAAAGCGAAGTATTTAGAGCCGCAGATACCATTTAAATCTTTTGTTAGACATGTCAGTAAACACTTACCGAGAGATGTACAAACCACTTTGATGACAAAAGAAATTGAAGATATGAACGAGTTGGAGAGAATACTAGACATACTACAGAACATTAGAGATCGAGAAGTGGGTAGGCGAACACAACAGAGTAATAACAATCATCATGTTGAATATAATCAAAATAAGAATAACAATTATCGTGGGTATAATAATAATGTGCATAGAGATAATGTAAACAAATCAGGTGAGTGGAGTTGTTCCAGGTGCAAATGGGAGAATTACGCCAGCAGACAACGGTGTTATAAATGTAGTTTACCAAGAGAAGAGCAGAGGAGGAGAAACGAAACCAGGCAGTACAGAGGAACAAACAATTATCACCAGGGGTCACCGCGGGATCACCAGGTACCCACCACAAGCAATCATAGACAACAACCGGAAAACTAGAGCACACAGTGGTAGCACGGACCAGACCACTGTACGGGGAAGCAAGTGAGGTCCAACCGTTAGAAGATGTCAAGAGTAACGTGATTAGAACAGATATAGTTACCGATCTACTGGAGGAAGAAAACAATGCAATCGAGGTGAGAGCGGGACTCACAGAAATACAGGTAAATGTAGCCAATAAATATTATAGAACACTTGTAGATACAGGTAGCGAGATTTCCGTTACTGCTGAAAACATTTTAGGAGAGTTAAAAGAAAGTATAAAAAATATTCCAATTTTACCAGTAGCCGGAATTACAGTAGTAGGAGTTACAGGCGTACGCAGTAAAAGAATAACAAAACAGATACACTTAAGTTTTTTGATAAATGACGTAGAATTTGAGAACACATTTTTGGTAGTTAAAGGGTTAAGTTTAGACATTATATTGGGTAATGATTTCCTGCAAAGAAACAAAACTGTTGTAAACTTTAAAGAGAAAATAGTAGAGTTAGACGGGGGTGATCGGTCTGTAAAGGTTAATTTTGAACAAATAATAGATAAAGTTAGAACAACGGGGGTAAAAATACTACAAAAGAGAGTAGGCGAAAGTGATATAGATACTAGAGTAAATTTATGTAGAGAGAGTGAGTATATTGATGATTGTGAAGATGAAATGAGTAATATTAATAATGCAGTATGGGAGATAAGGGCGGATGAATTTTGTAGTGGAGGTGCGGTGGTAAGGAGTGATCAGCGTGCGGCGTTGTGGCAAGTGATAGAGAAATTTAAGGGAGTGTTTGCCGATATTCCAGGAAGGGCAAAGGATTATGTATGTACATTGCAGATACGGGAACACACACCTTTCATGCAGCGAAGTTATCCCGTGCCTTATTCCAAAAGACGAGCGGTGCAAGAGGAGCTGGACAGGATGATGGAAGGAGGGATAATAGAAAGGTCAGTATCACATTACTCGAACCCATTAGTCGTAGTAATTAAAAAAGATGGCAGAGTTAGGTTATGTTTAGATGCCAGGAGGATCAACCAGATAATAATACCAGACCGTGAATCACCAGAGTCGATCAATGAAATATTTCAGAAATTCAGCGGGGTGAGATATGACGTCATTGGATCTAACAGCAGGATATTGGCAGGTACCATTGGCGGAGGTGAGTAGGAAATATACAGCTTTCCTGTTTAACGGCAAGAACTACCAATTTAGAAGATTACCATTTGGATTAAATACCAGCGTAGCCAGTTTCATAAAATGCTTAGACCAAATTTTAAAACCCAAAGATTTAGATTTTTTAACGGTATATGTAGATGATATTTTAATTGCGTCGAGAACTTTTGAGGACCATTTAGATCATTTAGGATATGTGCTAGCCAAATTAAAGGAAGGAGGACTTACTGTAAATTGGGACAAGTCAAAATTTCTACAAACACAAATAAATTTTTTAGGATTTATAATCACCCCAGAAGGAATCTCAGCAAATCCGGATAAAGTGGACTCCATCATGCGCTTCCCTGAGCCAAAGAACATCAAGCAGCTACAGAGTTTTCTGGGATTGTGTAATTTTTATCGAAAATTTCAGAATTACATGTAACAGCAAGATTGAGTGCGGTACTCCAGAAAAATAAACAATGGAGATGGGGATTAGTGGACCGAGAGGCATTCAACGAAATTAAACAGAAATTTAGCAAAATGATAATGATGAACCACCCTGATTTTAATAAAATATTTTTCTTACAGACAGATGCTAGTAACGTGGCCGTAGGTGCGGAACTCTACCAAGAGGACGAAGAGAAAGAACACTTAACCATCGCATTTGCAAGCAGATCCTTGTTGATGGCTGAGAAGAACTACACTACCACCGAAAAGGAACTATTAAGTATTGTGTTCGCCGTCAGCAAATTTCGCACTTACATCTTGGGAAATAGGACGGTGATCCGCACCGATCACAAGGCATTATCCTTCTTAAATACATGTAAACTCGCTCACAGCCGTCTAACCAGGTGGGTACTTGTTTTACAGGAGTATAATTTCGAATGGGAGTACATCAAGGGGACAGACAACAAGATACCTGACACTCTTTCCCCAGTAGACATGTTAGACAATAAGACAGGTAGGGATTTAAAGGAAATTGAAATTTTTCAGATTAGCAGAGAAGACAGAATTTTTGGTGAAGAGTTAAAGGACATCAGAACCATGCAACGAGCAGATGGTAAGTCAGGTAAGATTATGGATAGTTTAGAAACAGAATTAGCAGAGTCAGAGTGTAGTCAGCATTTTCAGATTTATCAGGGGTTATTATTTAAGAAAGTATTAGGGGGTGAGCGTGATTGGAAATTAGTTGTGCCAGAGGGGTTAGTTGATAAAATCATTTGGGACTGTCATTTAAGATATGGTCATTTCGGGGCGAAAAAGTGTGTTAATGTATTGAAAGAGTCATGTGTTTTTAAAAATATGGAAAGAAGGGTTAGAAAATTGTTAAGGGGTTGTGATTTATGTCAGAAATCAAAGATAGTAAATTATAGAGTAGAAGGGGAGATGAATTTTATAAAAGTGAATAGACCTTTCAATTTAGTTGCAGTAGATTTGTTTGGGCCATTGCCGAAGGGTAGAGACGGAGTGATGTATATTTTTGTGATGCTTGATACTTTTTCTAAATATGTGAGATTGTATAGCGTTAAAAGAGCTACCAGTCAGGTATTGAGTGAGAAGGTGACAAAGGACTACATGATTCACGTGGGTAAGCCGAAAGTAATTTTATCAGATCATGGGCCACAATTCATCAGTGGGAAATGGCGTCAGACCCTAGGATGGGAAGGAATCATCACGAAACATACGGCTGTGTACCATCCCCAGTCCAACCAGGCTGAGCGTGTAATGAGAGAGATAGGCAGGATCTTTAGAGCCTATTGTCACGCTAAACACAGCGAGTGGCCGTTGTACGTGCGAAGAGTAGAGACTTGGCTGAACAGTACCACCCACGAGTCCACCGGCTATACACCTCACGAGTTGATCAAAGGAACACGCCCCCCGAGAATTTTGGAACAGTTGTTTGATTACCCACCTGAGAGTGAGCCAGCGGATGTGAGTATAAAAATCAGGTTGGCAAACGAGAGCTTATTAAGTAAAGGAGAACAAAGAAAACGTAGACACGACGCAAAAGGTAAGTGGATGAAGTACGAAGTAGGACAATTGGTATTGGTGAGGAGGCATGATTTGTGGAGCGCTCAGGACAAGGAGATCAAGAAGTTTTTCTTACTCTATGAAGGACCGTATGAGGTAATAGAAGTTAAGATGAAGAATTCGTATGTATTACAGAACAGAGAGACAAGGGAGATAGTAGGGACCCACAACGCTACAAATTTGAAATTATATTAGTCAGCATAAGGATTTTATCAATGATTAATTGTATGAATGAAATTTAATTGTTTTCTATAATGGAGTCTCCCCCATTTTCGGGCGGTCACGATCTTACCAGTCCTGGCCATGGTATTTGGAACTTGGAGGCGGGCCATGGTTGGAGGATATTCCTTCGGGCGGTGAACGCAACGATGGTCCGGCTCCACCAAAATTGGTTAAAATTTGAAAACTTACAACACTTTGAACGGGGAGGGGGACCCATAGTTTCGTGGAAAGGTAGTATATATTTTTTTTTCTCTTCACGAAATATTTTAGTTTTGCTTTAGAAACTGTAAAATGCAACAACCAAGAATATGAAATTTGAATACTTAAATTTTCAAGGAATTGTTTTCCCTCAGAAAACAACACAAATGTATTTTATTTTGATGAAACTGTATAAGATGATCCATTGTGGTACTTATTATTTTGTCAGAAAGAAAATGTTAATGAAAAGTGAAAGATTGGACTTGCAGAGGTGTCTATGTGAAAATTTTTTAAAATAAATAAAAGAACTTGTTATTATACAAGATTAAAGGGTAATTTTGGGGGGTAGATTGGTGCTCAAAGAAGTGATAGAACAGTGGAGTGTGGAACTGCAATAGTAGAAAGTTTTAGTTCATTAGCATTCTTGTTTAGTTATTAAGGCGCTATCGCTGGGGTGGCCTGTGCCTCAGTAGGTAGTGGAATGGGTTGGGGGTAACAGAGAGTGTTACCTCCATCGGAGGCCAACATGGCGAAAATGTGCGGCACACCCTTTTCGTACAAATTTAATTTGTACACTGATAGACGCTCGTGTCGCACATATTAATAACGATGTAGAACAGGCATTGAAATGCAAGTTAGATTTCCCCGACTTTTCGGGCGATTACTGCCTTACCAGCACTAATCGTGGCTTTGGCTAGCGGCCAGCTATGGTCATACCAAGTCCCTTGACCATAGCTGACTTGAAATTGGTATATAATAGAAATTAAATGGGGGGTGAAATTAGGGGAAATCCAGGAACTATGGAACAGCGGCTGCCACTCTGTCCGCATGGGGACAGCAAAGCCAGGTGGTAGACCCGTTTTAAGGGCGTTTCACTATAAACGAGGATATGTTGCTATCCGCCGATGTTAAAATGTAACTGCCGAAACAAAGACACGGAGATGTCAAATTCCTCCAAATATGCAGTCTTTGTGGAAGCAAAAAGGCGCTACAGTCTTACATAAATTGCAATAGCGTGTGTGGATGGGAGGTGGCTCAGAGGAGCCACGAATTTAAATTTTATATAAAAAAAATTGCTAACTCTAATTTTTGCTCTACTAAAAATGCTTGTGTTCCGTTTAAATAACTAGATGCTCACACATTCACTATAAGGTGTTCATTCTATATTTTTTTTTTATGTAGTATTTTATTGTAATAGGGTAGATATAAGAATTGATAAAAAATATGTGTTTATATAATGTGTGTATTTTTGAAACTAAGTAAATAACTAAACCAACTGGCAGGTGGTTAACATAAATTATCAGAATCAGAAAAAAGGGTAAACAATGAGGGTAGATGGGAGTATTGATAAAAATATATATTTCATGTAATGTGTATAATTTTGGAAATGTGTTTCCACTCTGTTAGGAATATCAGCTGATCAGTAGTCAAAGGTCACTGTTAAATTGTTGATAGATGTTCAAGGTAATTAATGTTTAAGGTAATGTTCCAATGTATTACAGATGCTATTTAAAGTAATGAGAAAAGTAATCTGATAAAATTGAGATTTTAGATAATTTGTGAGAGATAATAAAAGATAGATTTTGGGTGATAATGAAATAAGGCAGGTGAGTTAAGCAGAGTTAAATGTAATAGGAGTCAGAGAGAATAAGAATTTTGAAATACCAGTGAAAAACAAAGAGGGTATTAGATATTTTAGGGACACAGTAGTAGTGAGTATATGTAGAGATGTGTAAGGTGAATGGTATAGAAATATATTTGTTGATGATGATATTTTGTAGTAAGGATGAGGTGGTAAGGTGTGAGCAGCGTGCGGCGTGGCGAGAGACCAGCGTTCGGCGTTGTGGCGGGGATAGAGTAGTTTAAGGGAGTGTTTGCCGATATTTTGGAGGGGCATTGGTTCGTATGTATGTAGCCAGGTTGGGAACACACATCCTAGTACAAAGATGAGCGGTGCCAGAGGTAAGTGGAATTAGTGAAGGTATTTATAATTGAGAGATGGGTATCATGTTAGTTTAAGTTGTTAGTGGTTGGCGTCAGAGAGAGATAAAGATGATATATGGATAAATGTCAAGTAGTTAGTTAAAGGAAAATAAATCGTTAGATCACCCAAAGTAATGTAGAGTGAGGATAATAAAGAAAGAGGTTTATAACAAGAATATAAAATTTTTAATTGAAACCAGTGACAAAATTTTGATAGAATTTGGAAATGTAAAGTTAGAAAGTGTTTATTTTGAATAATTTAAATGTCAATTTGATTGTTATGTATAATAATATTTTGCTATTTTAAAGGTTTTATTTTATTATGTTTTATGTTTCAAGATAGAATTTTACAGAAGCTTAATGTATTCACAGATGTAACTTATACATAACACATGTAGGTCAAGGTTGTGGACTTGACCTAGTTTTGATCAGCTGATAGGGAGGTCAGATACTAAACATCTTTAGCAAGAAAATAAATCCAACTTTTGTTTTTAACTGATTTAAATAATTTCAATAGGAAAAGAAAAATATTTTAAGAAAGTTAAATTTTTTGGAATTAAAAATTTTTTTTTTGGAAAAAAAAATCTAGATTTTGCGCCTGCCAGATAAGGGATATGTTTAAACGTTGATTATTTTAGTGTTTGTGTACTAACCATGTTTACTATTATTGACTTATTTTGTTGAATTGTATTGTTACACTCTAGGTGTAATCACATGTTAGGCTAAGGATGTTTTTATTTTTAAGAAGTGTTCCATTGATGTAATTTTTGAAAAAAAAAACAAAAAAAAACCAAAAACCAATGAAGAGAATAATTCAAATTAGATACAAAATTTGTGATTTGATTTTAAATGAAAACAACCAATGAGTTGTAATTTAAATAAATTTTCAAAGAATTTTTCAATTTTCAGTATGTAGAATAAGTGTGTGTGTGAGCCCAGTATCTGCTAAAGGTAGCCCAGCTTGCATATAAGGGGAAACATATAGGTTGAGGATCTGGCATAATCTAGGCCAGGGATTGAGGATTTTTGGGGTAGCATGATAGAAGGCGAGGTGTGCTGTGGTGCGTGTCTGTTCGATTTTTCGGTGTTGGGATCTCTTACAGAGAAGTCCAGTGATCTCGTTCAGATGCGTCCATAGTCGCCGAGTCAGGGGGGTCGTGTACCCATGAGGAGTAAGAACAAAAGGGGGTTGTTGGCACCAGTTCCTCACCGGTCCTCTTAGGGGTTTTATCAATGAGATTTCTTCTGTTTTGGACAGAAGACTTCTCATTGAGGGGGTATTGTAACGTGTCGAATTTGTGGGTATTTTTATTTTATTTCATTTCGGGGTTTTATAAAATATTGTGCAAGTTTTATTCCATTGTGACAGAACACGGGTATAGAACAGTTTAGAACAAAGGCAAGACGAAATAGCATTGTGCAATCAGTACCGAGGTATGCAGCCACCTCAGATTTCCAAGAACTTTGTTGAATGTGACAGCGTGCACGCACGCGTCAAGTGAGTATGTGCTCGGAGTGACACTACTTCAGAAACTCACAATGGCCTAGAGGGGAATTGTTGCCTTGCACACGTCCCCATGAAAGCGGATATGAAAACTTAAGATCCGCCCATCTCGTGACGTTAGCCAGTGCCTCACTGAGATCGTATACTGTTGTCACCCCAACAACTACAAGGATTGCATGGGACGAAAGCTACGACGAACAAATACAAGGCTTTGGTTTCCTCAACAACGATGAAATCGAGGTAGCGGCGAACGCCTTACCGTTCTGCCCAGTTTTTGCCTAGCTATAGTACCTGCAGGTACAAAGCCCAGTGGGCTCTTCAAAATTTTGTTATAATTATCCGAAAAAAAGTGAGTTTCGGTCAAAAATGAACATGTAGTAGTGAAGCGAAAACTAATCAACCAGAGACACCATCAAATACTTATTTCGGACATACTAACAACTACAAAAAATGAAACAGAGTGCTCGAACTATTTCCGCGTGCCGGCAGGGATGGGTTTTCTTCTAAAAATGTTAAGGGATTTATAATTGTCTGTGTGTCTATGAGAGTGTAAATTGCAGGCTGGGCTGTTTGTGTTTATGTGTGATGTACAAGGTAAGCGTAGTATATAAGTCAATACGGTAAAATTACATATTACAATGAAGCTGTATTCCAGTTAAAAAATACCCTAAAAATAATAGAGGTTTTGTAAACATACCAGAAATTAATAATGAGTAATTCGAAACAGAGCATATTAAATGAATAATAAAGATTAAGTAAATTCTCTTCATACAAAATGTGTATTAATATTTATTTCGTAACCTCACACTGTTTCTGACCTCGCTTATAAAAGAACTCTGGGGACCCTTAGGAAGATCGGTAAGTAACGAACAATTAAAATAAAAGTATGAAAAAGTGTGTTTTTATACAACTTGTACCTTCATTATTTTTGTTTTCGTTATACTCACCTGTAACTGTATCATTTTCTACCTCCTCCTTCAAAGTTCTACTTTCGTTTACTTCGTCTTGTATTTTATTTATTATCCCACCTTTCATTCCCGCAATAATCTCACTCCGTTTTTCTAGTTTCTCATTTATTTCTCTTACTTTTTCGTCTTGTTTGTTTATTTCGGTTTTTAACTCTGTTACGTGCCCTTATCGCTGACTTGATTTCATTTCTAAATTCATTCAAACTTGTTCTCAAATTATCTGACTTTAACTCTACGCTACTTGTATTTATCGCTGACTTGATTTCGGATTTGATTTCATTTAAGCTCGTTTTTAATTTATTATTTTCTGATTTCATTTCAGTTTTAAATTCATTTAAACATGTGTTTAAAATATTATTTTCTGACTTTAACTCATTTAAACTCATATTCAACTTATTATTTTCTGCTTTCATTTTCTCATCTTGTTTGTCAAGTTTATCATTTACTATGTTTATTTCTGATTTGACTTCCATTCTAAACTCATTCAAATTATCATTATTCTTTTTCATTACTTCCATAATCAACGCTAATTGATTAAATATATCTACATTACTGCTTTTGCTACTCGTAGCGTCTACCGTCTCAATTGTTATTCCATCTGTCGTATTGTCTACGCTCTCGTTAATATTTGTCAATATTAAATCGTCTTGCGTAACATTTAAAATTGACTCCTCCTCTACACTTTCACACAAATTTGCACTCTTGTTTTTCTCTGCCATTTTGACCAGGTTGTAAATTAATTCAATTTGATTTTAATTTACAACGTCTACTGTTACGGGCGCCAACTGAAGTATGTCAGCTTAATTAATTATTAAATTTAGTCCCTGTGAGGGCGTCAACTGAAGTATGTCACTTGAAATGGTAATTAAAATATTGAAATTCGTCCCTGTTTAGGGCGTCAACTGAAGTAGTACACATGAATTAACTGTTTAAAATATTAAAAATTGTATTACCTACCTTTACTGGTAATTGACCAAGGTGTCGTCTGGTGTACTTAGCAGAGAAAAACAGGTCAATGCAATTGACCAAGACAGATTTATATTTTCACTTAACACATTTTTATTTCATCTTCATTTGTTATCAAATACCATCATACCTCCCCACATCAACAACTTCATCTTTCTTTTACGTTACATTAAAAATAGATTTTGAAATATACTTAACCTATTTATTTAACTAGACTAAATCTACTATACAGCAACCCAGATTGCTCACGCACTCGATCATTACTCATACTTTTTATACCATAAAGCGCTTTTTTATTGAATTTTCATAATTAATATTGGTGAATTGAAATTAATTAAAACTGAAATATTTTGTCTGTTCAAACTGCTTAAATTAGGTACTCATTCCTTCATCCATGTGGTTATGCCATCACTGTTAACACTTGATTCTGCTGACACACTCCGTTTATAAGTTTGGAATGTTATTATTTGCTGGTTACTTCTGTTCGATCACTATAACATGATTGACTGTTATGTTAAATTAAAATAGCAGGATTTACTGGTCGGCCGACCCTAATTAGCTCGAGCAATATTTTATATGACCTCACGGTCAGGAGTTCTAAGTCGACTGAGGCAGCAAGCTGCCGGGGTGACGCTCTTCATTCTTTGTATGTAAATCACCACGTGGCTGCTAACCGGATGTCTTTTCCATAACTCGTTCTCTCATTGGCTTAAAAGGCACCACGTCACACAATAATCAGTTATATTTTCATGTTCCTTCCGTTTTTGACTTTGAGTTGGAGAGTACAGAGAGCGGCACACGCGCACACATCCACATTCCAATGTTTTATCGCTCTCGTACCTAGTGCCGCCTGCCACAAGGTGAATACAGGGTGTTACATAAATTAAGTTTTCGTGACCATAAATGGTGCCCAAACAGACTAGCCCCAAACAATTATTAAATCAAAAAAATAGACCCTTCTCTTAATTCGCCCCGTTACAGGAGAGCCTACTGAAAGATTTTTAAAGTTCCTTCCTATATCTGGACATTCAGCAGAGAACTTATTCGATGAAGTAGTTAACTTTTTGAATGAAATTACCATACCAATTTCTCATTGTGGGGGTCAATCATATGACAACGCATCTAATATGAGTGGTTGTTACAATGGCCTTCAAGCAAAAGTCAAAGAATTAAACGAATTAGCACAATTTATTCCTTGCTCAGGTCATTCGTTAAATTTGGTCGGAGTTTCTGCTACTGAAGGCATCCCAGAGGCAGCTAGATTTTTTTACTTCGTACAATCATTGTATGTTTTTCTCATCATCTACATCTAGATGGAGGATACTGTTGGATTCATTGACAGGAAAGAAGAAAGTTGTAAAGGCCTTATCTACAACTCGTTGGTCTGCTCGTGCAGATGCAGTCACTGCACTGTATGATAACTATGCAGAAATAAAATCAGCATTGCAAAAAATTGAGGATGATGATGATCAGACAGCAGAGACAAAAGTTAAAGCTTCAAGTTCAATTGCATCCATGCAAAAGTTTGAGATAGCGTTTTTAACTCTCGTGTGGAACGATATTTTAACTCGGATAAATAAGGTAAATAAAGTTTTGCAAAAACCAACATTGACCCTTTCAACAATGGTGACGATATTGAATTCCCTGTCTGAGTATATTAATAAGAAAAGAGATAGCTTTGAAATGTATTTTACAAAAACAGAAAATTTTATTGGATCTACTTTGAGTACTTTCGAACAATGCACTAAAGAAACACGCGTGTCCAAACACAATTCAAGAATTAAGTTTTTTGACAATTCTCAGATGCCTGATACTGTTTTTACACCGAAGGAGAATCTAAAGATAAAAGTTTTTTTACCTATTATAGACAAATTAGTTAATAACTTGAAAGACAGAGCCTCAAAATATTGTGTAATAGCTGAGAGATTTGGATTTTTAGAAAATTTGGTTGTTCTCTCTGAAAGTTCCTTAAAGACTCCCTGCAATACTTTTCGAGAATATATAAAAATGATGTTTGTGAAAAAGAGTTATTTGAAGAGTGCCTCCATCTACAAGGTTTTTTAAAAGAGCATGTAGAATTGGAGAAGCTTCTTTTAAAAACAGAAGACGACGATAAAGAAAAGGATGATGAAGATGAACTCGATAATCACGATGTAGAAGAGACTATCAAGGATGATGTTCATGATAGTGGGGCTTCATTTATATCCAAAAAACTAAATCTTAAGAAAACTTAACATTGAAATTTGCTTGAGAATTTTTTTATGCTTGATGGTATCTAATGCATCTGCTGAAAGGTCATTTTCTAAACTTAAACTTGTGTGAAAAATTACCTTAGGAATAGTATTAAACATGAGCGATTAAATGTCTTAAGTATTCTCAGCATAGAAAATGATATAATGAGTAAAATTAGTTTTGATGAAATAATTGATGATTTTGCGGAAAGAAAGTGCAGAAAAAAATGTTTTAAAACAATTTTATTTATTTTAGCTTTTATTTTTTGATCATTAATTTTTAATTTTATATGTGAATGTATTTATTTATTGAATAGTCTCATGCAAAAAGGGACATAAGAGAACTTAAAAAAATAATTGAAAAAATGAAAATCGCCTATTTTTTTTGGAATACTTAATATATTTTTTAATTAAAGCATACAAATTATATCTTTTAGTTTAAAACAATAATATTCAAGGCTCAATTTTTCAAAATCTAGTATTCTAAAAAAATTACGTTTATTTTAATTTTTCCAACCATTTTTTCAAATAGACTTAAGTCTCTTTTTGCATGGGCCTATTTGTTACTTACTTACTTATACATCATTTTCTATGTAGACGATTGTAGTATCTATAAGCATATTCTTATCTGTTAAATATAAATAAATAAAATCATTATTTAAAAAATTTTGAGTTGTGATTTTTGTAAAGCAGCCTGTATTTATTAATTTAATAAACCAAAAAAACTTAATAATTTGTATTTTTCATTGCAGTGCATGAAAAATACATTTTTACTACCATGTGATTTTTTTTAAAATTGCATTTACATTTTATGCCCACATGCAACGAAAAATATCGTATATATCTCGGACGTTTAATGTAAAACTCTTGTGTGCATAATATACTATACTTGGGGCCTCATTTTCGGGTCTGCCAGTGGCCTCTGAGGTCCTAAAAACGGCTGAGTACTGGTTTTTTATCTTAACTTGTAGCGGTACAGAATTGTGAGCTACCCCAGTTTAATTTTATATTAATTCAAATCATCAATCCAGTTCAAGTATCAAATTGTTAATTTTCACCTGTAAGGAGCCCCAGTGCAACATACATACAGTTAGCCTAAACAATTGCCAGACGTATTGCGTAACCACCCAGCAACAGGCTCTTTGTGAATCCCAGTCTGCAGTGTGTCATTAGAGAGTGAACAACAGACAGCCAGCATCAGACAGTAAAGTTTGTTAATTAAAATACAGTGGCCTCGGGTATATAGACAAATCCGGCCTATCTAAGAAAGAGTGTAAACATTTAAAAGTTTTAAAGTTGTACAAACAGTAGAACGTGCGGCCAGTTCAACTGTAGGCCGACAAAACGTTACCAAAAGTGTAATTTAAAACTAAACTCCAATATGTTAAAGTAAAGAAGTCGGAGTGTACTGTGACATCAAAAATATTCATAAATGACAGTTCAGAGTGATACCGTGAGTAACCCATGACGGTGATGAAACTGTGAAAAACGCCGTGGATTGGTTAAGTACCCGTCTCAACATTACAAAATCAATTTTATAAATCCATGAAATAAAAATAAACACAGAGCTCTAAGAACGGGGTTAAAAGATAAAAATGTGAAAAGTATGAATGAGTGCGTGAGACAAAGTACTGGGCACTAAACATTTTAAAACCTTGTTGTAGTCATAAAAATATAGTAATTGTAAGAATTGTTTTTTTATTTATATATATCGATATTTTACATGTGATTTCCATATAACGGGAAACTAGAGAAACGTTTGCTCAATGTAGCAATCAACCACGTTATTGCATAGCTGTAAAACTTTATATAATTTCATTAAATAAAATCCAAGTAAGTTATTTTAGCCAGAATAAACTGTGTTATTATATTTTGTAACGCCAACCTAAGTAACCCTGTCTGCAGCTGTTTTCGTCTGAATGACTCTTGGAATAAAACCCTAAGGTAAGAGTTAATTATAACTTAATTAATTGAGTAGTTACATTTGGCCCCCGTACAGTGACGCGAGTATAGGGTTTATAACCTATATTCGCCAGACCTAATTAAGCTGCAGAACGGGTTATTTGGGAGTGGGGCGAGGTTGTAAAGTGTAGAAACAAAACTAGGCATATTTATATATGTAAAAATAATAAATAAAAATGGAAAGTAATAGTTTGACCGAATCAACGGTCATGAGTGGGTTGGAGGTCCATTCGACCCCAATCCCAGTTCAAAATAGAGAATCAAGTAAGTCAGATGAAATAGATGACTCAGGAATTCAGGTAACCCCACCCGTAATGAATCAAAATAAACAATCTGAGGATAATGATATGATAAAAATGATGCAATTGCTTTTCAAAGAACAGAAGAGTGACTCGGACGCTAAATTCAATGTATTAAAAAATCAGAATAATGAATTAGATATGAAAGTCAATGTACAGAATAGCAAATTTGATATTATAAATAATCGTTTTGATGAAATTAATATACAGAACGCTAAGTTTGAAGACAATATTAATAAACGTTTAAATGAGATGGATGAATGCGTTAACACTATTAAAGAACAAATAGTAGAGTCAATAGGAGAACAGATTAAAAGTAATAGTAATAATGATAATAAAAAAGTAACAAGTGAGAGAAATAATGCTGAAAATGATGATATAATTAAGAATGTGGTATCAGAGAGTGATATGCTGAAAATAGATAGTGAGACAATAAGTGAGAGAGAGAGAGTGATATGCTGTAACGAGGTAGTAATTAGTGTTGATGAATTAGAAAAAGAATGGAAAGAAAGAGTAGATGAATATGGAGGGCAGAGGGTAAATTTCCCCCTTATTTGTGATGAAACAAGGTGTTCAAAAATGTTATTATTGGAGGGCAAGAGACCCTTATTAGTGAAAGATTTGAGTTGTTTATTTTTGTTGAATAATTTTGTACCCTCTGCATGGAATGAGAGAGAGAGTGTGATATGGCATTATGATGAGAGAAGTTTAAATATAGAATGGTGTAGTGAAAGAGAGACAGAATTATATAAAGTAAAGAGAGACTATAATGAGTTGAAAGAGATGTTAAATAACTTGAAGTACTTACCTGTTAAAATAGAGAGTGAAGATTATTTTGATGATACATGTTTAAATAATAATAATTTACTTTATGAAGAAAAAATAACTGACTTGATAATGAATATTACTGATGGAGACTTAACCGATGTACTTAATGTTGACTTGTTTTATGATTATTTTGGTAAAATGAATGAATTTGGTTTTTATGGTGACGACACACAAAACAGTAATTTGTGTGTTAATGAAATTGAACAATGCTATATAAAACAAAGACTTATCTATGACGATGGAGTTTGAGCCTTAAATTCACAAATGGACAATTTTAAACATATTGTTTTATGGTTTTGACCTCGCAACCTTGGACAATGAAGTGTGATATAACTGAATAATTATTGCTGAAGAATTGTAAATACATGTGTAGTGAAATTATTGTATGTATTATAAAATGTTAGATAAACAATGTATGTATGTAGCAGAAATTGTTGGGATGATAATAATCATATTAATATTTTGCAGCTTAAATAAATAACAAAAATAATGAATATAATGAAGATAATGAATGAGTTGTAGTTATTGCAATGGGTGAAAGTAACTAAAATGTTGTGTGTTCAATAATTAATTTAATTAAAATAATTTGAAATGTTTAAATATTTTGATTGACTTAAATGTTATCTGGTTGAATTTTTCCAATGGATTTAAATTGTTTTATGAGACTTGATATTAATAAATAAATGTTAAATTGTTTGATATGAAATAACATTGTTGTTAAATGTTTCAGAGGTTACGGGGAGATATTGGTGTGTGTGTGTGTGTGTGGTGTGTATTTTGTGTTCAGGTCAATAGGTGGATAATGTATTGTAAGTATAAAGTTTATAATACCGATTAGACAGAATAAAATGTTTATAGGGGTGAAAAGATTGGATTCAAGAATATAAATAAATTGAGATAATGGTATTAAATAGAAACTGTAATCAAAAAGTAATAATAACTGAAAGGTGAATTAAAGTATATTTGGTTTGAACTGTAATAAATAGACTTTGATAAATAGGTTAACAAAAAGCTGTATAGAAACCAAAAAATTTGTAGGAAGGATATATGTCAGTGTATGATGTAACCATGAATGCTGAAACTGAGAATGTTTATAACTGTGCTTACTAAACAAGTCTTGCAGACTAGTGTTTATGTAAACAGGTGTGGTATGTTGTGACTAATGTCTGTGGTCATACTTGGTGACCATAACAAAAAATGTTGCAGTTTGATGAATCAGTACCATTGAGCAGATTCTATTATGAAATAAAAAGAAACATCTGATGTGATGGAATGTAGGTAATATTTTTGTAGGGTCTTTTTGTAAAATGAAATTAAAACAAATGAAATTGTTTCGAACAAATAAGATTGAATTAATGAACTTAGAGTTTGAGAAATTAAATATAATTAAATTAATTTGGTAATTAAATTAATTGGAAAGATGATTTTAATGATAAATTTAAATTTATTTTGATTCAAATTTCAAATGTAATTGTTAAATAAATGAAATATGTACTTTACTTAAATGGGAAGCTGAAGGAAATTTTGTGTGAATGCTGTTAGAAATGTTTGGGAAATTTAGAGGTGTATATTACGGTCCAAGTAACTTTTATAAATGGACAATCCATGTTTTATGTTTAATTGTAGATTCCCCACCTAAGTGCGGTCATGGCCTCACCGGACCATGACCGTGAAAGTAGTTAATTGTGACAAATCATGAATTTTACTTGATATAACCGGATTGTGGTTTGTTTTATTTTGTTAACCCGGTGGTTTGTTAGATTTAGTAGGGGGGTTATTTTTTTTGGGAATTACCTAATTTTGGAACAGGGCTATTTTCACCCAGATAGGGGTGGTAGTCCATTAGGGGTGTATAAATAAAAACTAGTAGGTATAATACCGAATTTTATTGTAACGCCGAAGCAAGGATGGGGGTGGAATAAAAGAAAAAATGTCCACCCCTTCCACATCAGTCCTTGTGAAAGCAACTAGACACTACAGTCTAGGGGGGTAATAGTGAGTGTGGATGGGCGGTGACCCAGTTACAGGTCACGAGGGAGATGTGGTTTATGGCGAGGATGAGGCTGAAAAAGGCCAAGAAGCCTCGCGCTGAACACAGTAGAAGGTAATGGGTATCAGGGGTTAAGGGATTAAAAGGGGGGTAGTAGTAAAAAAAAAAAAAAAATTTATAGTAGCTAAGTATAAATGGATTTAATGCCATTTCGTATAATTAAGGTGTTATTTTGGATGGGTAATATTATACGGGGAATATTATTTTGTTTATATGATTGAACTGCAAGTAGACTGTAAGGTTATATTATCATTTTAAACTAAAGCCAGTACTTTGCAAATAAAAGAACCAGTACTTTGTAAAGAATAAGCCGGTATGGCTAAGAGGAAACGAATCAGTTGTGGGATATGGTATAATGGAAGGCCTTTTTGTTAATTTTTTAATTACATGTTATAAAGCCAGGCGATACTGTGGTGGGTATCGGTCCGAGCTTATGGTGGTGGGATCTCGAGTAGAGAAGTCCCGTAAGATCGGATGGGTGCTGCCGCAGTCACCAGACTAGGGGGGTAAGAACCCATGATTTTAGTAGAGTGTTCAGGGGGGTTGCGGCGCCATATCCTCACTGATCCTCTCAGTTTTAGGCAATAAGAGTTTGAACGCTTCGGCCTTCAACCTCTTATTGGGGGGGTATTGTAACGGTACAGAATTGTGAGCTACCCCAGTTTAATTTTATATTAATTCAAATCATCAATCCAGTTCGAGTATCAAATTGTTAATTTTCACCTGTAAGGAGCCCCAGTGCAACATACATACAGTTAGCCTAAACAATTGCCAGACGTATTGCGTAACCACCCAGCAACAGGCTCTTTGTGAATCCCAGTCTGCAGTGTGTCATTAGAGAGTGAACAACAGACAGCCAGCATCAGACAGTAAAGTTTGTTAATTAAAATACAGTGGCCTCGGGTTTATAAGATAGGCCGTTAAGACAAATCCGGCCTATCTAAGAAAGAGTGTAAACATTTAAAAGTTTTAAAGTTGTACAAACAGTAGAACGTGCGGCCAGTTCAACTGTAGGCCGACAAAACGTTACCAAAAGTGTAATTTAAAACTAAACTCAAATATGTTAAAGTAAAGAAGTCGGAGTGTACTGTGACATCAAAAATATTCATAAATGACAGTTCGGAGTGATACCGTGAGTAACCCATGACGGTGATGAAACTGTGAAAAACGCCGTGGATTGGTTAAGTACCCGTCTCAACATTACAAAATCAATTTTATAAATCCATGAAATAAAAATAAACACAGAGCTCTAAGAACGGGGTTAAAAGATAAAAATGTGAAAAGTATGAATGAGTGCGTGAGACAAAGTACTGGGCACTAAACATTTTAAAACCTTGTTGTAGTCATAAAAATATAGTAATTGTAAGAATTGTTTTTTTATTTATATATATCGATACTTTACATGTGATTTCCATATAACAGGAAACTAGAGAAACGTTTGATCAATGTAGCAATCAACCACGTTATTGCATAGCTGTAAAACTTTATATAATTTCATTAAATAAAATCCAAGTAAGTTATTTTAGCCAGAATAAACTGTGTTATTATATTTCGTAACGCCAACCTAAGTAACCCTGTCTGCAGCTGTTTTCGTCTGAATGACTCTTGGAATAAAACCCTAAGGTAAGAGTTAATTATAACTTAATTAATTGAGTAGTTACAAACTTCTAATACACAAATATCCTTATTTCTATGTACATTCTTAACAAAAAGTAATACATTTTATGTAAACACCTAACATCAACATACTCTTGAAAGTTATAATTCCAACTTCAAAAAATGATTTACTAATTCCAGTCTGAATTCGATTTAACAATATTTCCATCTTACGTTTCCATTTAAAATTTACATTTAATATCTCAATTTCCTCATTACAATGCAGACTATTACTGTTATTTTTATACAATACAAAACATGATTAATATACAATAGAAAATGATTCACTACTAAAAATAGATAATCAGAAAAATCTACTCCAATACTTCATCACTATCAGTATCATAATAATCATCAAATTTCTCTTCTTTCTTATTCATTTTAAATATCCTTTCTCCACATCATATCTTAATATCCCCCCTGCTAAATCCCTTAACCCCTGATACCCCGGGTTACAAAAGTGTAAGTGACCTCAAGGACTTTCACCTCTTTTGGTATTACACACTCTCATAAATGAAGTTTCTCCCTTGTAGCATGTAACGTTGCCACCACCCATCCACTACTCTATTCCCCCCCCCCAAGGCTGGACTGTCTCGCCCAGTTGCTTCCACAAGGACTGAAGTGGCTGGGGGTAAACACTTTTTTCTTTTCTTTTACCCCGTCCTTGCTTCAGCTTTACATCAATTTCGGTATTACTGGTACACAGGATACCAGTAACCCTACTAAATAATTATTTACAAGCCCTTAAGCAGTCTATCACTTTTCCATAGGTGTATAGCCGTAGTTCCAAAGTTATTTCAGAGTCCCCTTGTTCCTCCCCAGTTAAGTTTCTGTTACATCAATTTCAATAACAACAAACTATGGTCAGGGTACAATAAGTCTGCCCATAGCTTGTTACAAGTCAAATCCAAATCCACGGTCAGGGTTCGGTGAAGCCATGACTGCCCGAAAATGGGGAAATCAACAGTTAAAACATACAATACATGTTTTACATCTATACACAATTACATCATAATCAAATAAACACTTTATGTTTCACAAATACTTCAACTCAAAATAAACATTACCAATATTACATTAAAACAAACATTTCACCTTTGAATTTAAATAAAAATTACAAACATTACAACTTTACTTTCAATTTTCTATTGAATATTCCCACTATCACATTATAACTTCAACTCTGAATTTCTATTAATTACTTTAATCATCAAATGTTAATCAGTTACCTTTTATAATACCATTCAAATCAAAATACATTTTTTAAATTTATTACTAGTTTCCTTTTAGATTAATTAAATCATCTCAAATTAATTTAATTTCATAATAAAATTCATAATTACATAAATGTTAATTGTTCAATCCAACAAAATATTATTACTCTCATAAACTCAATCAAACCTGTAACTGGATTATATAAAATACAATGTACATAACCACAACATAACCTAATTCATAAGTAGGCCTACAATTAACACCAATACAAATTTATATACAATCTATGTCATATCCAATGTCATTGTTTACCAAAAATCATTTCATTATTCAGCTACTTTTCAAAAACCGTTACATTCACATAATCAAATGTTCAATAACACCACATACCTAACCTCCATCATCAAAAATTAATCTAATCTTACTCCTACACAATTCATTTTTTCTTGAATTCGTTATATCATTACTATCAAGATAACAACTATTCAATTTCTCAATTTGTTCCACTACACCGTAGTAATACTCCACAGGATTACTCCATATTACTATATCAAAAAACTTGTCTACATTAGGTATGGTCAATTCTCCCTTAATAGTTTTTGTCACAATTAAATACGTTATCATTTCATCATCTGCTACTAGTACCCCAATTTTATCACCAGGTAAGTGCTTATTATAAACAGCATTATCATAATTTACTACTGCTCTAATTCCGTCACATAAGTCTTTCATATAATCAACATTTCTCTCAATATTTATTCTCTCTACTAACTCCTCATAACCTCTATTTATCTTAAACAACTCTCTCTGTCTCATTATACCTTTCCCAACCCCATTTAACTTTCACACTCCACGCAGAGGGCAATACAACATTATTAATACACCATCTGGCTTTACCAGGTACATTATAACAACTTAAGAGACCATTTGTCTCTCAAATATATTCTAGAGGAACTTGCATCCTCATTAAACACTCGTGAAGCCTTTACTTCACATACAACAAAGGGAAAATTTGCCCTCTGCCACCCATATTCACTTAAACTCTCTTCATACTCTCTCTCAAGCTCATTAACACTTATTATTACCCCATCACTACTATTATTCACTGTATCACTTTTTGATACCCCATTTTTAACTACATCTTTATTATTCTTATTCAACATTATTTCACCATTATAATCATCACTTATATTAACACCATCACTTACCTTGTCAACTATTCCTTCATTATTTATATTCTCATTACACTTACCTGTATCTCTTTAACTCTCCTTTCTCTGTCTGATGTCATTTACATCCTCTTGTATTTGTTTCTCCCAAGTACTAAAATGTTCGTCTATCTTATTCAGACGTTTATTCATATTAATTTCAAATTTAACATTATTTTGTTTCATATCATTAAAATTATTTTCACTTTTAATATTTTGTTCTTTTACTTCACTGATATCACCCTTGAGTTCATTGAACTTTACATTCTTGTAACGTGACAAATTGGGAGGGATTTTCATTTTATTAAATTTTTGGGATTTATAAAAAATTATTCATAAATTCATTTTCCGTCTGTAACCAGGCCACGTGTTGAATTGAAACAGTGTTCTAACAAAGGAGCAATACGCCTTAGCAGTTGTGCAATCAGTACGGAAGAATGTACGAGGCATCATTTCCTAGAACTTTGCGAGTGTGTGGCAGTACGTCCGAGCGCGTCACACCAGCAGGTGCGCGGACCGACACCGACTTGTAAAACTAAAAATGGCTAGAGACGAAAAACTGTACGAGCACATGGTCCAGGCTGACGGATGTGAGTCTTAAGCCAAACCCTTTTTGTGACGTCAACCAATGCTGAACAAATATCTTCTACGACCAACACACAATCAACTGCATGGGTTAGATGGGACACAGCTGTGGCGACGAAATACAAGGCTTTGTTTTCCACCAAAAAAGACGCAATCTAGTTGGCCGTGAACGTAGATCCACTCTCCCCAGTTTGCTTACAAACGGTGCCTGTGCAGGTACTGCCCCAAGGGGCTTGTCAAAATTTTATAAGTTTCAAGTATTAAAACGTGAGTTTCCATTGACAATTATGTGACAGCGATGTGAGATCAACAAAAGAACAACATATATTTTTTTGTTTTGGACGACTACGAACTTACAACGGAGTGGCCACGAGTTCAAGAGATGACCACGTTGCCGGCTGGGGTCTTATGTAATGGGTGAAATTGATTAAATAAATAATAATAGTAAAGGGGGTAAAATAGTGTGAATGTGAGGGTGTAAAGCAGGCTGGGCTGTCTGTATCTAGAATAAGGTATGAGTTTAGCGTAAGGTAGAGATAGTAATTATAGCCATGAAGCGAATAACAAAATAATAAATTATTATGCTGTATTTATGTTTTCAAAATTTTGCGTAAAGATCTAACAGAGTTGCTAAAAGTTAAAAAATAAAATTTATGAATTCTCTTCAAAATGACTTACGTAAATTATTACTATTACCCTTAAATCAGGTTTGCATCTTACGTTCGTGCGATCGAATCTTGGACCCAGAAAAAAATAAAAAATGTTTTTTATTACAGGTGAGTGGAATTAATAAAATTTATGTATTTATATATTTTAATAGTTTAATTAATACAACATTCTGTTCATCGAATTTACTTTCTAACTTAATTACTTTCTAATTAATTAATATTATCAAGACGTCACATTATCTCTCGAAAAAATTTCTTGTTTCGTCACCAGTTTTATTACTTTCTTTTAATGTGATTGGGGTTGACTGAACTGTCGAATCATCCATAATAGCTGATTCGGTTAAATTGCTTTCTTTTACTGCGATTAAAGTTGAATGAATTCCTTACTCACCCATACCAGCTGATTCGTTCATATCAACCTCATTCTCTTTATTCTCCATCTTAATTTAATTCTTTTTAATTAAATGATTAATAATTACTTATTTATTATATAAAAAAAATCTCATAAAAATTTTACACACAATATTATATTCTAACCTCTAATCACACATTTCATGACTTATACCATTACAAAAAACGCCACTTACCAAAACCTACCCTCTGTGCGTCAAACAGGCCTAATTTATATAAAATTACATAAACATCCTGGCAGGGTCCCCAATTGTAAAGGTATAAACTCTTTGCATATATATCGACGTGAAGAATATTACCTACCTTGAACTCTCCTATGCACTTACCTCAAAAAGCCCCATCAGAAGATTCCCAAACAGCCCTCAAGATTGCCACCATATTTTTTAGAGTAAATATAGAAACTATTGCACTCTTCCCCAAATAGAAATAATTTATATGATTTATTACCCTTAAATCAGAAGTCAGCAGATTTGTTAGACGAGTTTGATTGCACAGAAACTAGGAAATGGTTACGGCGAAATAATTATTCTAACACATGTTTATGTTAATGAACCATCGTATTTATTATAACTCCAAAATTTACTTTCTTTTTACTTGTTTTATTTTCTGTCTCGATTACGTTACAAACAATTGTCAACATGAAATTGTGTAACCCAAATTTTTAATCTACCAATCTTTTCTTTATAAACGGTTATGAAATATAGTCTTACTTAACTAGATTTTAGTTGTACATTGTCCTCGACAAACCAGTACTTTTCTCTTACATTTTATTTCTCCCCTTTTTCTCTCTCACACACTTTCACACTCTTTACAATTCTGAATACCCCCCGTTTTATTTACTGAGCTCTTTGATATTTATTGTTTAACTTCCCTTCGGGCCAAGATAGTTATTTTTCTGTTGTACTTAACTGCACGCTATCCGCCGAGTTCTGCCATCATTCTTAACTCACTTTCACTTTTGTCACCACTAAACTCTGTTCTAATTATTCAATTTTTTCATATTCTCTTTATGTCACTATCACTCTCTCTTCCTTGTATTCTTCTTTTATACCCTTTAATAAGTTTCGGTAGGTCTCAGCTACTGTAATCGCTTCGACCCAATGAAATTTCGAGGCAATGGTTACACATCTGAACGGGCCGAAGGTGGTTGTCGACTGCTTGGTCTGATGAATTGTATTGAACTGAGGCGAGCTGTGGCTCGCGTGGTTGTATACTATGCGGTCTTCCACGCCCTGGACACATGATTCCCCTGGCTCCCCTCTCCGCCCCTGGTCTGCGTAAATTGAAAAGTCTAGAAGCTAGAACCGCGTCGTAAGATCGAAAGCACGTGTTCCGCTCATGATACACTCGTGACGTCAGACTAATTAATAAAAATTCGTGACCTTATATGGTTAGGTCTGGTTCACTACTTGTGTGATACAGTTAGATATAGCTGTTGACTCACCTACGCATGGTTCCAATTCCCAATACGTACCTGGTACAGGCTAATACCAAATCTTAGATAGACGGGTTTATGTTAAAAATGATTCAAAAATGGTTTTACACATTTTGCCCTGTTACAATGTATGTACCGGTGATGTGTTGAATGGCCATGCTGACGAAACAAAGTGAGGTTAGGTAGGGTATACCTACCAACATATGTTACATACATTTGAGCAGAAGGCAACAAAGGAAAATGTTTCATAAAAAGGTAGGATTGTGCATGAGGCATGGCTGGTGTTAACCATGTGTATACCAAAAAATACTTTGTAATTTGTGTATGGAGGAAACTACTACTACTATGCACTCTAGAGAATACAAGTTTGCATTACACTCTCACTGTTGCTTAAAACAAACAAGTAAGCTCATAGACCATAACATTTTTAAAATGATGTTTTAAATGAGAACCAGAAAATCATACACTCCTAGAATAAACAGAATTAACACTGTTGCACACCACTACAGAAAAATTACTCTGATTAGTGCTTTCAAGCTACACAGCTCATTGTCAGATCGGAAATCCGATTCATTTCAAGCTGTGAAGCTTGAAAGCGCTAATTGGAATAATTTTTCTATAGTGGTGTGCAACAGTGTTAATTCTGTTTGTGATTATAAGCACACAACTTTCTTAATTAAATTCCTAGATTAATTAACTTTATGAGGTTGACAAACCCTTGCCTTTATTTCAAAATATGAATTACCCTGCCACAGTATTGTTTTAAAATATGACTATAACATCTGTACAGAAATAAAACACTTAACGGTAAATATTTTATTTACAATGACATAAATGTACATTTTTTTTAATGCATCAATTAGAAGTTGTTTTCATGTGCAGCAGAATAAATAATAGTCAACTTACTAATGTTTGATTAGAATAAAAATTATAAAAAGTAATGTTACTATAAGGATTTTGAAGTATAAAGAATTACACTGACATTTGACACTTTATTTGCTGACACTGGTCTACATAATAGAAAAATATGAAATCCTTTGTAGCAAGAAAATCATTGTTACATAATTCTAAGCATTCAAATTTTATTTAATATTTTTAACCACAGGATAAAATTATTTTAAAAATTTTTATGTTTACAGACAAAAGTTATTAATATTTATTTATTTTACAAATATGTATTACAACACTTTCAACCTGCTAACCACATTTAAGCAAATATCTTCTCTTCTCTTCTCTTCTTGGCAACTAGTACAGTTCCAGGCTTGTGCTGTGCGTCCGGATGATTCAGTAATTCTGGAGGACACGTTGAGATGGGGCTGGCTAAGATTGTCTGCTTCAAATCATAAAACAGTGGCGACTCTTCCTTTGTAACGAATGATACAGCCACACCGTGTTTACCAGCACGACCAGTTCTGCCAATACGATGTGTGTAATCTATAAAACAAAACAATATGGTTACAAAAAACTGTCACTTTTAACAGTTCACTTCAGAAGAACCACCAATATTTACTACTTTATTGAGCAAAGTATAAGCACCAATGGCAGCCAGTAGATATGACTAGTGCATCTTAACTATATAACAGTTTAAGAAATTAGGAAATACATAGAAAGACAAAAAAATATACATATAAAACTACTGTAATTCAATCTCAATTTATGAAACTGAGAGTTGGGGGTAGTAATGGAAAGGAAATTACAGGTGATGGATATGAAATACAAAGGAAAGCACAATAAAAAAATGCCCAATAAAGAAAGGCAAGGCCTAGAATCAATTAAGAGAATTTTAAAAACATAAAATATCTTAAATGATACAGTTATTTTAATTGACTTTGTATGACAGGCCTGGGAACCAGAAGAAAAACCAAGTCTGGAGAAAATACAGAACAACAGACAGACAGACAGAGAATGCAGGGGATGTCTTGTGTCCTGGTTTGTGAGCGTTGTCCAGGCCAGAGCCCAATGAATGCTAGTTTCATATGGTGCAGTGCAGTCGTTTGCTCAGCACAAGGACTTATGAAGCGGTCCCCCAATACACAATTTGCATGTATGAGGTGGTTCTGGGTATTGTTGCAGCTGATCACCACGCCTGGAACACAACTCCGTGGCTGCTTATGGCATTGTCCGCTGGAGCTTAAAGAAGTGTGGTATGGTCAATAGGCTCAACTGCCTGGAGGCGAGTCGGCTGTAACGATGGGTTGCCATGCCAGGGCAACAGAACAACAAAGTAGCATCACCCTTAGAAAAAAAAGGTCCTGTCCTTGACTTGGTTGCAGAGGGAGGCAGTTCAAATATATATGCGTGCCAACCATAGCATAAATAAGAAAGAGGGATCCTTAGAGCTCAATAAATACTGGGTACTGGCATTAAAACATGGTAAGAAAGCCGAGCCAATCAAAAATGGAGAGTGATGTGATTGGCCAAACAGCATCTTAAAAAGAGGTATACATAGGAATGCTTCAAGGGGATAGAGCAAAATCACCCAACTAGGGCACGAGTGCCATAAGGTAGCTCGAAACTGAGTTTCCTGAGTGGTATGTCTCTGTGAAGCAGAACCACACATCTCAGAATCAGTCAGGATAGAACAGTCTTTGTATGTATTTATTTGTTGGTGTTTGTGATCTGTGTTCATGCGCCACTGAAGATGTCTGTTACGGGTATGGAGGAAATCTCTGGAAGTGAATATAGACAATCTGGACCACAAGTCAAACAGCCCAGAAAATTGTGACAATTTTAGACTATGTTTGTATGCACACCAGAACTGTTACTGACTAGATCTTACCCTTATAGTACATAAAGTTGTATTGCTCTCTCAGTCAAGGATGGGTTGGTAAATACCAAAATTAGAAATTACTTTCAATATAAAAAAAATCTGCATTGAAATTTGTAAAATTTTCTATGGCTTTTCTAAAAAATTCTTTATTTGAACTCAGATAATGTAACATGTAAGCTCCTAAATGTTCAAAAATGAGTGTACCTCAACCAAAAATTAATATTTTAAGTATAATACCTCTCTCTGTCTCTCTCTCTCTCTCTCACTCAAGCATGTTTTGCTCTTACTGCAGGTTTCTGTAACCTGATGAAATTATGTTCTTTCACACATACACACACACACACACGCGCACGCGCGCGCGCGCAATTCATGATTTTGCTTATATATTTTTTTTTAATTATAAATTACTCTTCTAACTAAATAGAAGAAAGGAATGTATCTTGTGATAATAATAAATGGAAAATCTTTATTATGGTGCCTACACACTGTAATAAAAAATAAAACTTTATGGGTTTAAATGTTACCCTAAAATAAATACATAACAAAAAAACTATACTGAGTTGAAAATGTATGTTACCTTCAATTGTCTTGGCCATGTCGTAATTGATGACCATCGATACGTCCTTGATATCAATACCTCTGCCAGCAACATCAGTAGCAACCAGGATATCCTTACTGCCTGACTTCAGACTGGCCAGTGCATACTCTCTCTGTTCTTGTCCTTTGCCACCATGCAAAGTACATGCATTGTACTGAAAACACAATGTTCAAATTTTAAGTTTAGGTCAATCGCATTAAATATTAATTTTGAATTATTAACTGTAACAATCTGAGAAATTGTTTGACGAAACTGTTGAGTATTTGACAGGTAAGTGAATACAAATATACTAACATATCATGCCACATAACACCACAATCGATTCCACAAAGGAATATGTTGGTACAAAGGATGACACTTTCCTAAAAATAGTTGCCCGGCTGTTGACGTCTGCTTCAAGCAGTGTTCTTTTTTAAGCATGTTCTATTTTGTGATTGTAGCCAAGGATAATCACGTCTTGAAAGTGCTGAAGTTGTAACGGTACAGAGTTGTATGCTAGAAAGATAATAATTCAAATCAATTGTAATCCCAATGTAGTCAGTGTTCACCTTTGTGGAACCTCGATTTCATCAACCACGCATGCAGTGTTATTACAAAACAACACGTCTGCGTTTTGTCTCTGTACTCAGACAGGCCGGACATATTACGCAACGACATACAGTTTGTGGTAGCCGTGAATCACGGAAAAAATGACACCAAGCCATAGATTTCACCAGGCGGCAAAATGTTGCCAAACTCGATGTCCAGCTTATAGAACACTTTTAAAAGAACCAATTGGAGCGCAGACTGACGATCACGTGACCAGACTCACCCTTGTGAATCATTGGCCTAACGCCAGTTTAAGAGATAGTTCAACTTGTAACTCTGACCGCGTGGTCAACACAATCAGTGCTCGCGAGCAAATCTAAAGTCGGCCGACTGAAAGTAATGGTGCATTTATGTTAAAATAATGTAAACTATGGGGTAACAAAGAAGCAACAGCTGATGGAAAATTTAACTGTAAAAAACTAGTTTCGGAGTGTATTAATGAAGAAAGTGGGGAACACAAGGTGGTGAAACAACGATAGGAACCCCGGATGATGGTAACTGTACGGAACACAATTCATTGATAAAAAATAGAAAATTTTAATCAAAGTTTAAATACAATTTAATATTTCCAAGTTAAAATATTTTATTAATGAGATCTCAGTAAGGGAGGAGAGAGAGAGAGAGAGAGAGAGAGAGAGAGAGAGAGAGAGAGAGAGAGAGAGAGAGAGAGAGAGAGAGAGAGAGAGAGAGAGAGAGAGAGAGAGAGAGAGAGAGAGAGAGAGAGAGAGAGAGTCGCAAAGTGCTGGTTACCAAAATAACGCTATAGTTAAGCGCCATTTTTTATAGTAGTTTATATTGAGTGATTAAATATCCATGTATTCTTGTTTTTATTGAAATTGTAGTGTGAAGGTAAAGGGAAAGGAAATAATTCAGTTTAATAAAAGAAAGATCATTTGTTAGAATCCGAAAAATTTGTGTTAGCGTAATTATTTCGTAACTCAAACCGAAGTAATCTTTCTGCAACTGGTTTCGTCTGTAGGATCCTGGAGTGAAACCAGAAGGTAAGATATTATTAATTGAAATAAATTCAATTGTCTCAATGGCCCCCAAACAGTGACGGTGAGTGTAATTTATTACACAAACCAGACCTAATTCTAGTTGCAGGAACGGTTATTTGGGAGTGAGGGCGGTTGTGTAGTTTAGTAAGCATAAGTGTATAAGTAAACAATAATATAAAAATGGAAAACAATAGTGATAAAGTCAACAGCATTGACTTAACTAGTACCAGTACTGAAAATCAAGTAAATACAATAGTAACCGAAACGGTAGTAAACGAAATAAGCCTAACCGAGTCAGTAACAATGAAAGGCGCTAGGATTCATTCAACGCCTATCCAAAATAAACAATCTGATAGTAACGATATAATGAATATGATGCAATCACTTTTGGCAAAGCAAAATGCAATGTTGGAGGTAAACTTTAATGTAATATGTAACGGGGCAAAAGGGAGGGGTTTTATTTTATTAAAATATTTTAAATTGTTTTCATCGGTGTGGCCAGCCACGTGTTGAATAAAAACTTTACTCGAACAAAGGAGCTGTGATGAAGCAATTACAATGGAATGTGCGTGTCGCCCACCACTGTTGGAATTCTTGGAAGTTTAAGCATGTGTGACACACACACACACACACACACACACACACACACACACACACACACACACACACACACACAAGCACGCAAACACCAGCAGGCGCGCAACCGACGCCGATTTGATAAAACAATATGGCCCAGAGACGATATTTTTCGCCACGTGCTTCAGAGGTGACGGAAACACAATTGTAGGACACGCCTTTCCAATGACGTCGACTAGTGGACACCAGATTTCGTCAACGTCCAAAACACGGGAGTTTGCACTTGTTAAATGTGCCACAGCTATGACTTTAACGCATAAGGCATTGCTTTCCGCCTTGTCTGAAAGAAATCTAGTTGGTGGAGACTTGGTGAACACTCTTCCCAGTACCTCACTGATGCTTGCCTGCACAGGCAGCCTGCCAAACATGGCTCATTAGTAAATTTTCAACATCAAGTAAACGTGAGTGCAGTTAGTCAAAATGAAGAAGTGCGTATGGTTTTCGGCAGAAGAAAAGTAAATTATAAACTGTTTCGGACCTACAACTAAATTTATAAGTGAGAAGCCACGAGTTCGGAGAAACCCCACGTTGCCAGCAAGGGTATTGCATAATGTATTCGATAATGTTCTAAATAAATAAAGAGGGGGTTTTTGTTTTGTAATGTAATGAATGTGTGTGTGAGCAGGCTGGGCTGCCAAAGTAAGTAAGATGTTAAGTGTAATATTGTAATATATCCAATCATGTCATAAATATTATTAAAAAGTTTGATGTATTTTAAATTTTGGCAAGAAGTAATATCTTGAGCTAAGAGGCAAAGAAATTAATAAATAACAATTTGAAGTTTTAAAAATTTAAAGAATAAAATAAAGTTCAATTTGTTTCCCTTTATAAGTGCGAGTTGCGTCTGTTATTAACACAACCTATAATCATACTTGCATCTCAACGTTCGTGTGACGAATTCTGGGCTAAGAGGGCAACACGAGGTAAGTTTGAAAGTAGTTATAAATATTTTTATGATGTTAAATATATTAATAAAAAAGTAAATTAAACATCACAGATAGCGCTTCCAAAGCAGGGACAGTTTTTATAAAGTAAAATTTAAATATAAAAACCACACCTACAAATAAAATGCAAGTATGGTTGAAAGGTTGAATAACGGTACGTAAAAAATTACGTAAAGTACGTAAAACAATAAATTAAGGTTAGATCAAATACAAGATGTTGTATATGTAAATTACGAATTAGTTAAACAAAAATCAGTAAATTTACAACCTAAAAATGGCAGGAAATAATGAAAACAATATCAATGAAATAACTAGTGTTGACAATTTTGATGAGTCAGTTGTTATGTATAATATTGAGGTCACTCGACTCCAAAGTGAGTCAGGACAATAAATAAAATAAATGTGACAGATGAAACAAATATAACAGAGGATTCAGGAGTTCAGTTAACTCCGACCTCAACTAAATGTCATAAATTGACAATGACGTAATGAGTTTTTTACTAGAACAATTTAATGAATTGAAAGAACACAATAAAGAAGTCAAAAATGACTTCGAGAAAATGAACTGTAAATTTGACACCAAATTCAATGAACAGAATAATAAATTTGAGGAACAGAGCAGACAGTTTTAACGAACTTAAATTTGATATTAATGAGGTCAAAATTAAGTATAGAGTAAGTGTAATGAATTGAAACGAGATATGAGAAAGTAGTAGAGTCAGTAGGGAAACAGATTAAAAGTAATAATAATAATGATGATAAAAAGTAACAAGTGATAAAAATGATGTTGAAAATAATATAATTAAGAATGTGGTATCAGAGAGTGATACGTTGAAAATAGTTAGTGAGATAGTGAGTGAGAGAGAGAGAGAGTAATAGGTTGTAACGGAGTAGTAATTAGTGTTGATGAATTAGAGAAAGAGTGGCAAGAGAGACTAGATGAGTATGTAGGGCAGAGGGTAAATTTTCCCCATATTTATGATGAACCAAGGTGTTCACAAATGTTATTGTTGAAGGGCAAGAGTCCCTTGTTATTGGAAGACATGAGGTCTTTGAGTTGTTCCCCGAGTTTTTATGAGTTAGTACCCTCTGTGTGGAATGGTGTTGAAAGTGTGATATGGTGTTATGGTGAGAGAGATTTAGATAGAGAGTTGTGTGTAGATAGGGAGATAGAATTATATAAATTAAAGAGAAATTATAATGAGTTGAAAGAGATGCTAGAAGGGGTAAAGATAAATGATATGAAATACTTACTTTGTAGAATAGAGATTGAGAATTATTTTGATGATACCTGTTTTAAATAATAATAATTTACCTTATGTTGTAATGAGTGTAGTAGAAGAATATGATGAGAAAATAACTGACTTTAGATTGAATAAAACTACTGATGGAGACCAGACCAAAATCAATGATGTAGACAGGTTTTATGATTTGATAATAATGTGGAATAATCCAGTAAATTATTATGTGGGTTTTATGGAACAATTTGAAGTATTAGAGAATTATTATATTAAAATTAATAAACTGAGTGTGGACAAGAACGATTTATGTTATAAATATATTAGATTATTATTCGATGATGGAGGCTGAACATAAACCTAATAAATGGACATTTTAAATATTTTGATTTATGGTTCTGACTTGCTGATTTGGACAATGAAGTTTGGTAAATTGAATAATAATGATAAAAGTTTGTAAAAAAATATTAGTGAAATTAGCTGTGTGTATTGTAACAAGTATATAATGTAAACAATGTGTGTAAGTAATTGTTTTAATAATAATAAAGAGTATTTCAGTAGACTAAATAAAGAACAAAAATAATTTTGAAGACAGTAATTAACAAATTGTAATTGTTTTGATAATAATTGAAAAATGTTGTGTTTTCCATAATTGATTTAATTAAAATAATTTGAGATGTTTAAATATTTTTGATCGATTTAAGATGTTATATAATGATGGATTTAAATTATTTTATGAGATGTGAATTTGACAATAATTAATAAATAAAGAAATGTTAAATTGTTTAGTATGGAATAACATTGTTGTTAAAATGTTTCAGAAGGTACAGGGAGTTGTTGATGTTTATATTTGTGTGTTTATGACAGGGTATGAGCGATGTACTGTGAGTATAAATTTTATAATACAAGTTATACAGAGTAAAATGTTTACAGTTTAACTCAATGATGAAACTAATTTGAGATAATTGTACTAAATAGAACCATAGTCAGAAGGGGTAGAGAGTATTTTTTTTATATAAGGGTAGAATGATGCGAATTGAGTTGAGTAGTAAGTTGGGTTTAGAGAATGTTTGATAGATGTTTTTGATAGAGATTTGGTGTCAAGTTAGTTAAAGCTGTTAGTGACAGTAGAGTCAGAGGGGGAAAGATTATAAATGTATACATGCCAAGTTGTGAATCAAGTTATTATGAATAATTAAGTCACCCAAACTAATGGAGATTGAGAATGTTAAAGAAAGAGAGTCATGGTAAAAATATAAAATTAATGGAAACAAGTGACAATTTTAATAGAATTTGAGAATAATGTAAAGCTATAAAATGTGTAATTTTGATTAATTTAAATGTAAATTTTATTGTTAATTGTAATAATACTATGTCAATTTTAAATATCATATTTTATTATGTTATTATGTTTGAAGATAAAAATTTTAAAGATGTTTAATGTATTTTGTGAGGTAGCCTATGTATAACCTATGTAGGTCAAGGTTGTTGACCTGACCCCGTTTGATCAGCTGATGGTTGATGTTATAAACTAGACCAGTTTTGGCAATGAAGTGATGCAAATTTTGTTGTTTAATTGATTTAACTAATTTTAAATTTCTGAATATTGAGAAAAGTATATTTTAATAAATTAAAATTTTTTTTGAAAACAAAAAAAATTTGAAATTTTTTTGTGCCTGCCATCTAATTGATGTTTTGAGTTTAAGTGCATTACTGTTTATGTGTATTGCGAGGGTTTTATTGAATTATATTGTTTAGAAGATATGTGTAAACAAATGTTAGGGTAAATGAATTCATGTTTAATGAGGTATTCAATTTGTTTTCTTTAGGATTGTTAGTAGTAGTAGTGAAGAGAATTAGGGATTCATGTAAAAGATTTTTCTTATTGTGATTTTGAAGAAGTATAATTTGATTTTAACGTAAATGAATTTTGAATATAAAGAGAAATGTTTTGAGAATTTTAAAGGATAATTTTGTTTAGTGAGTAATTATGAGTGTGTGTACAAGCCCAGTAACTGCTAAAGGCAGCCCAGTGTGCATGGTAAGGGGGAACATATCGGTTGAGGATCGGGCATGGAGTAAGGCCAGGGGGGTAGCATGTGGAGTTTGGGGTGGCATGTTAGAAGGTTAGGTGCGCCGTGGTGCGTGTCTGTTCGATTTTATGGTGTTGGGATCTCGAATAGAGAAGTCCAGTAATCTCGTTCAGATGCGGCCATAGTCGCCGAGCCAGGGGGGTAGTTTACCCATGATGTTATAAGAACTAATGGGGGTTGTTGGCACCATATCCTCACCGATCCTCTTAGGGGTTTAGCAATGAGATTTCTTCTGTTTCGACAGAAGATCTCTCATTGGGGGGGTATTGTAACGGGGCAAAAGGGAGGGGTTTTATTTTATTAAAATATTTTAAATTGTTTTCATCGGTGTGGCCAGCCACGTGTTGAATAAAAACTTTACAATCAGAATGATCACTGTTGCACACCACTATATAAAAATAGTGATCATTCAGTGCAACAGTGATCATTCTGATTGTGATTTCAACCACTAACACAAATTTCTTCATTAAAAACTTTACTCGAACAAAGGAGCTGTGATGAAGCAATACAATGGAATGTGCGTGTCGTCCACCACTGTTGGAATTCTTGGAACTTTAAGCATGTGTGACACACACACACAAGCGCACAAACACCAGCAGGCGCATAACCGACGCCGATTTGATAAAACAATATGGCCCAGAGACGATATTTTTCGCCACGTGCTTCAGAGGTGACGGAAACACAATTGTAGGACACGCCTTTCCAATGACGTCGACTAGTGGACACCAGATTTCGTCAACGTCCAAAACACGGGAGTTTGCACTTGTTAAATGTGCCACAGCTATGACTTTAACGCATAAGGCATTGCTTTCCACCTTGTCCGAAAGAAATCTAGTTGGTGGAGACTTGGTGAACACTCTTCCCAGTACCTCACTGACGCTCGCCTGCACAGGCAGCCTGCCAAACATGGCTCATTAGTAAATTTTCAACATCAAGTAAACGTGAGTGCAGTTAGTCAAAATGAAGAAGTGCGTATGGTTTTCGGCAGAAGAAAAGTAAATTATAAACTGTTTCGGACCTACAACTAAATTTATAAGTGAGAAGCCACGAGTTCGGAGAAACCCCACGTTGCTGGCAAGGGTATTGCATAATGTATTCGATAATGTTCTAAATAAATAAAGAGGGGGTTTTTGTTTTGTAATGTAATGAATGTGTGTGTGAGCAGGCTGGGCTGCCAAAGTAAGTAGATGTTAAGTGTAATATTGTAATATATCCAATCATGTCATAAATATTATTAAAAAGTTTGATGTATTTTAAGTTTTGGTAAGAAGTAATATCTTGAGCTAAGAGGCAAAGAAATGAATAAATAACAATTTGAAGTTTTAAAAATTTAAAGTATAAAATAA